>APFE030853524.1:0-40008 GCA_000404065.3 Pinus taeda | reverse complement strand
AATATGGGCACTACATGGGTACATCAATATAATAAGGGGGTTGCACTAATAATAATAAGGGGTTACACTAGTAATATAGGGGCCTAACAAGATCTCCCATCCAAGAGATCAGAAAGCGGAATTATTTTGAGTTGTAAGGAAGTGCTGCTAGTTTCAGTATTGAGGTGAGAGCATTGTGATATTGTTGGTGTGTTATTGTTGATGCATGAGGTGAAGAAGGCTTGAAGCTGGGAGGATGGCACTGGATCAAACTTCTTATGTGCTGTAATTCTCCTTGATATCAATAAAGTTCTTCAAGATTTTTCCCAATTGATTGTGTTAACTATAAATGCATTCATTTGTTTATCATATTTCTGATTCTATGATGTTTATGCGGTGATGGATCATTATGCTTTGGTCGGTATTTTTTTCTGTAGCTACGCAGGTACTCTACAAGCGTGTTAAGTATGGGGAGGAGTTACGGGATCGACCAAAGGAGAGGGAGATCAAGCGAGGATGCAAGCGGGAGTTAAAGGTTGGTCTTTCATAATCTCTTTCTTATTTGTCACTCATAAGAAAGATATTGAATTGCTTTAAACTATTGTTTCTAGGTTAGCTACCAAATCTAGAGGTTTAGTCGTTCGACAAGACACTAATTTTCCAGAAACACCAAGGGACCTGTGGAGAAAATTGAGGTTCGTGTGAAGAACCAGTATAAGTTAGATGTGGAAGACTATGCTACATTAAGCAGTAAGGTGTAGAAAGTGTAGAGCCATGATGATGGTGAAATTTAGAACAAAAGACTTGGCCATTTGTTTCATGACACCTTGAATATTATGCAGAAAATAACTACTAGCCTCCCTAAAGGAGCACTTGAGTAGCAGGATGTATGCAAATGATGTACCTTGGGGAAGTATGCAAAATTCACATTCCATTATCAGGACAACAAAGCACATGCAGTCTTGGAAATGATCCACTCTGATGTCTATGGACCTTTCTTGACAACCTCCATTGCGAGACATAAATATTTTATCATTTTTATTGATGACTTATCAAGGAAGTGTTGGATCTTATTCATGTGCAAGAAAGATGACATTCTACATTTTCGTGGAATTCAAGGCACTAGTTGAGAAAGAAACCGACAAGAAGGTAAAGTCTCTTAGGAGCGATAATGGAGGTGAGTATGTTTCGAATGAATTCAAATAGTTATGTGTGAAATATGATAAAGATATGAAACTATGGTAAAATTCCACCTTATATAGTTCACTTGATGGAGATAGTGACTACATTGAATTCTTATTTTCAATAGGACCAAAATCAACCTAAAGATCACTCAAATCGGATAAGGGAAAGTATAATTATGAATAAAATCCCACATGCGGATATTTGATAAGGTTAGCCTTAAAAGAAATGTGGACCACCTTGAAAGGATATAAATACAAGTGCCCTATACCTCATTTAGACACAATGATGAGACACACTTCTATCTTAGTGTTTGGCTCACACAGATCTGAGGCTCGTCTGTGAAGGAACAAGTTCGCTCTGAGGTGAAATTCTAGGGTCTAAAACTCAAATCTTTGATTTAGGGTTTTGGACCTCAGTCCTAAGCACAACACAGGACAAAGTCAACCACATTTTATCACACAGAAGCTCATATGTGTGACTGGAGTGTTGTATTGTTTTTGTGGTAATGGTGTACCAAAAGACACCTCCATAGAAGTTGTTTGTTCCATGTAAAGGATCATAGGTAGAATTGGTGTTGTTAGTGGAAAGACTTAATAAACACAACATTGTAAATATTGGAAACAATGCATACATAAACATATACTAAACAAAGAGGTAAATACACAAAAAATTCTCAATGGAGCAAACAAGTAAACACAATAATGGAAAAATATCCCTTTATATACTACTGGTAGTAGAGGTAGAATAGAATAGATGAATCTTAGACACTTGAAGAGAATTATTTGAGCTATAGTGCTAAAAAATTCTCAATAAGGGGGTTTCTTTTCCTCAATCTCTTTGCAAGTTTCTCCCCTCTCTCAAATAAGTATGAATATTCTCTGATGGTGGATTACTCTTTTATCGCTAGGATGATGGATTGCTTAGAAGTAATATTGCCAGCATGCTAGTGCTCTTCCATTATTTGGCTTCAATATTGGAATGGTGGTTTGCTCTGATAACAATTTGTCTAGCATAACAATGTCTCATATTTTGGCTCTCCCATGGCCTATTTATATAGAATTTTTGAATCCATCTTCCCCCTCTTGGTTCATGCATGATAATGACACATGAGTAGGACAAGATGATTCCATTGAGGACTACATATATTTAGGGCGACTCGAATTCAGTTGTCCTGGACTGAGATCATGTGAGAGAATCGACCCCAAGTGTGGGGAGTGGTCTGTAATTGATGAGTCATCCATTTCTGAAACCACACAACTTTTGGACGATATTCCTCGCACGTGTAGCTATCAAAGAAATAGCCGCGACAACATCAATTTTTCTTATTTGTAAACTTTGGACCTTAGGATAAATTTAACTTTTTAAACTTCATGATGTATTCAACTAGAAACTATTCACCTATGCATTTTGTTGGACATCTTTTAGCGTCTTCTGGATTGTACAAACATGTGTATTATTTTCTTGTGTTAATAGTTGCCCCGTGATGTATGAGGTTAGGAAAAAACGTATAGCTGAAATAAATGACAGTTTATTTTCTGATGCAAAGTTTGATCAATTTATCGAGGAGAGGAGAACTTTGTTTAGAGAATTTTCGGCGAAATCACATAAATAATCTTTTGTCGACGCGTTTCGAACCAACCAATGTGGTTCATCGTCAGGACAAGTTGAAGAACCGATCCAACTTAGCTAGTTAAATAGTATGGGCAGAGACTCCAACGGCTAGAATGATAACGGCTAATTTTGACCTCATGACCCCAGCCAAATAATTATTATTCTTACTATATTTTTAATTATGATTATTCCTGGAAATTAGGTAAAATTATATAATTAAAGGACCCTACAGGTTAGTAAATCATTTATATATTTACCTAAATATAATTGTCTATGATATATATAGTATATATAATAAATATATATATATATATTACTATATATATATTATATATATAATATAGATATATATATATATATTATTATATATATATATATACAAATAACTTTCCCATATTGGTTTATTTAATATTTATTTATTTTTTATTCATCCTTTCTATCCTAATGGATCGTTATAAAGTACATTAGTCAATTTAAATTCATAAAATAATTTATTTATTTTTATAATTATTATTGTTCCAATTATGATATTTAAGTAAAATTATACCATGGATTAGGTAATTATATTACTGGTTCAAAATTTTTATATCGAATATAAATAATATTGGGTAATTAAGATAAAAGAAGTGATTAAAATAAACTAATTCCATATACTATTAGGTTGTTAAATTTAAAAAATATATTCAAACTATTATAAGAACTAAATATATATTTCAGAAAATTGTAATTGAATTGTTATAAAGGTTGGTAATTTATAATTGTTAATTAATCAAGATATATTTTTATATATAAATTATAGATATAATATCAGGATCGATCAGGATCATTAGGATGAATTAAAATAATCTTTAGAGTTTAGCTCAAAATGATAATATATTTAGACTATATCATAATGATTTAATAATTGTTTTAATATTATGTTATAAGCTAATCATATTGGTGTATTATTTATTTAATAATTATTTTCAATTATCATTTCAAATCTAAAGGTTTAGAAGTAATTAAATATATACATATATGTATAATTGAAATCATGAAAACATAATTAATTTATTAAATTATAATATTTAAGTTCACTATAACACAATAATAACAGTTAAAAATATAATTGAAATCAGGTCCAAACAATTAATGGTTCGAAATTAATTATTAAATATCCTATTAATAACGAATAATAATAGGTAATTAAGATACTGGAAGGGATTAAATTATACTAATTCAAATATACTATTAGGATGTTAAGATTAAAGTTGAATAAACAAATCATGTTTAAAAGCTAAAAATATATTAAATATTATAATAAACCAAGGGAAACAGGACCAACCACTTCTAAGGGGAGGGAAAAAGAAACCCTAAGACCTTATAATTGAGGGACCAAGGAGGCTAGGAAGACAGGGTTGGGACCCAGCAACTGCTAATCTTTCAGCCATCATCCCTATTAAGATTATTCAGCCTTTTCTCAATCTCCAGGGCCTCTCTAAATTTACGATGGTGAAACTGCGCAACTTTGGCAATGACTTGAGCCTCTTCAATACAGACATGATGCATAGTCTTACCGGCATGTTCAGCCAGGGCTGGGGACTTGGTCCTACCATGCCTTAAGTCAGCCGAATGCTCGCTAATCCTTTGATTGATAGAGCGACCCGTCTCACCAATATATGGTGTCCCATAGGAACAAGGAATGACATAGATGCCCTTCATGTCTTTAAGGTCAATATGGTCTTTTACAGACCTGAGGGAGCCACAGATAGTATTGAGAGGTCTAAAAGTTGCGGGCACATCGTACTTCCTCAGAATCCTCGCAATCCTATCAGTGGTCCCTTGGATGTAAGGAAGGTTCACACCCATGACACGATCCTTAGGATCTCTTCGGATTGAAGGCTCCTTCTTGGACTTGAGGAAGGCTTTTTGACCCAAGTGTCTACTGTAACCATTCTTCACAAAGACATCTAGGAGATGAGCCTTCTCCGTTTCCAAGCTCTCTTCAACAGAAATCCTCACAGCACAGGTGGCAAGCGTGCTTAGAACCCCTAACTTCTGAGCGGGGAAATGATGGGAAGAAGCATGCAAGTATTGCTCAGTATGCGTCTTCTTTCTAAACACATGATGAGAAAAGGAACCATCTACATTCTTAGAGATGAGAACATCCAAGAACGGAAGACAACCATTATCTTCTTTTTCCATCGTGAATTTAATGGCGGCGGATTGGTTATTGAGATGACTGAAGAAACGATCCAGCTCATCAGGACCATGAGACCAAACAACACCAGTGTCATCAACGAATCTTTTCCAAAGCTTCGGTAAGAGACGAGAGGAGGCCAAAGCCTTAGACTCAAAATCCTCCATGAAGAGATTAGCGACGACAGGGGACAAAGGGGAGCCCATGGCCACTCCGCAAGTCTGCTCATAGAATTCTCCCTCGAAGCTGAAAAAGGTGGAGGTAAGGCAAAGCTCAACCAACTTAGCCGTATCAGGGTCGGTGAGCTTATTAATCACCTTCATGGCCTCATTGATGGGAATACAAGTATACAGAGAGACCACGTCGAAACTTACCAGAATGTCCTTGGGCTCAAGCTTAATTCTCTTAAGATCATCAATAAAAGAAGCCGAGTCTTTGATGAAGGACTCAGTATGACCAACCAAGGGCCTCAACTTTACAGCGAGGAACTTGGCCTGGAGGTAAGTCGGACCACCAATGGTATTGACAATGGGTCTCAGGGGGACCCCATCCTTATGGACCTTTGGAAGGCCATATATCCTAGGAGTGATGGGGTTTCCCTCAATAAGCTTCTGGGATAGAGGAATCGTGGAATTTCACGACTTGATCGCAAGAGCAACCGCTTTGGAAACCTTTTTGAGGGGATTTTTCGAAAGCTTCTTATAACTCCCACTATTACAGAGATGATCGAGCATCTTATTTCTGTAATCACTTCTATCCAGGATGACGGCAGCCCCACCTTTATCTTCTTTTAAGACCACGACGTCACGATTTCCAAAGATTTCCGAAGATTAGTGGAGAAACCCCTTGACTGAGTATAAATGGTAACCATGCTCTAGTGAAAACCTAAAGAGTGAAAAAATGTGTCTATATGAGGTAGGCATGTCCATGCTCATTATGATGACTAATCTTAAATTATTACAATTGGACAAAGAATGGTTCAGTCCAGTGAATGTTATGGTGGTTGATGTGTTGATGGCTGATGATGATAACTTCGATGCCCTCAAGGGTGCTTCCTGGTCAAATAGACTGAATTTGGATCCCCCATGCATAAAAGAGTTGAAGCACTGTTGAAGAAGGTGTTGTAGTATGCATGGGTATTCGACTGAGGGAACCTCCCCCGTATCATGGTGTAAGCATTGTTGAATTAGGTGTTTAGTGACACAACGTTCTTCGACTAAATAAAAGAACTGCAATAGTCATTTAAGTATGACACTAGCTTGACATGACAACTTGTGTTGGTGTCGAATGTCAAGGGGATCGATGACATTAGTGGGAAATAGTGATTCCCATCGTGCCACCCAAGGATATCCCTTCAAGAGGGGAATATCCAAGGTATTTCCCCTATCTTGGATTACAAATGTTGAAGTTGACAGGAAAGGAGCATTAGCTGCCTAGCATGCTGGGTCAGGGAATAAATATGAGATGTGAACATATTGTAATGATGTGGGTTAGATAAGGCATGATAGTGAGAGCTAACAATATAAGAGGATATGAACAACTATCTCGAGGTCGGAGCTTTCATGAAAATGGTAGTAGTCAAATCATGTTTACTAATGGGGATGGCCCTGAAGTTGGTAGGATTTCTAGGGTGGGCGTGAGTATGTTTTGGTTGGCGTGGGAATGGTACATGACTATGGGTGATGTGCAAGCTCTGACCAAGGGTGACTAGGAACTACCATTAGGTAAAATACATGAAAAAATGTAGGTGGAATTCTTTTTCCTAAAAAAAATATGTGTACACTTGCCAAAAGAATATGAGGGTAATTTGGATGTGTAGACACGGAGACGAGTGCCCCATAATAATGGTGACCTATATGGAGGTATGGTGATTTTTGCTGAGGGCAGGGACCCCATTGGTTGGTCTCTGATGTTGGGTTGGTGAGGCGAATGAATTGACATAGATGGGCTATGAAATATGGGTGAATGATAGGACAAATGTGGGATGTGTAGGTGCATCCGTCGTAAAGTACCAGGGATGGCCCAGGAAATGGGGTGCGTGTATGATGAGTGTATCATAATGAGGTTGAAATTTAAGGCACATAAGTGGAGTGGTTCCTGGGCCAGAGTAAGTGGTCATGGCTCCTGATAGTGAAGATGGGTCTATAAACATGAAGCGAGCCATGAGTGGGAGGGATCTATCAACCGATGCAAATGTTTATCATATGCGAAGGCAAGATGGTGATAAACATGGTCGAGATGAGGGATCCTATGGCGCAGTTTGGATAAATTATGTCAGGATATGCAAAGCTTAGGAGGAAGCCTATCGTGCTAAGTGGAGAATGATACTTGCTTTGTATTTTTCTATTGAGGTGTTGGTTGAAGTGGATCTTGTGTGATGGAGCTACAATATACATGACCAATACCCAAGTGAAATCATATGTTTAAAACATACGTATAATCTGTTACTGATTGCATGCAATGGATTAAAGAACTAGAGTATCTAACATGAATGTTTGAGTGTGCGATGGGCCAAAAAATGAGTTTTAGCAGTTACTCGAATGGAGAGTTCCATGATGAAGATGGTGTGGTACTGATTCTTGTGTCTCTTCTAGTTTTGTCAACGGATGTCCCATGCTTCTGCAATGGACTCCAAAAAATAGTAAAAATGGCAATAGATAGGGCTAAGGGGCCAAATATAACTTCATTTACAATGTTGAGTTGTAGAGGTCAGAGTGAGGATTTCAAGCGTTTATTGTCGTTGCAGTTAGCCAAAGCACCAGAGATGCAATCGGCGAGGGTTAGGTAAGGGTTTGTACCCTACTCTTCGTCAATTTGGTAGACTTAGGGTATACATGCCATACAAGGGTCCCCTGTATAGCCTTTTAATTTTGAGTTTTCTTGGAAGCACGGGCGACTCCTATGGAGTCGTGTGGTGGTCGTGCAAAACTAAGTGTTTTGTGTGGCTACTCTATGCAAAAATTGGCCTCAGATGCGCGTTCCATGTGTGTTGGCTTAAGGGGTCCTGCCCCAGGTTTAGAGTTAGTTGTGCCAACCAAAAAATCCCTACACTACTGGCGCTTTCGGCAATAACCTGCATAACATAGGTTGCAGTCTCACCAGAAGTTGTATGGGGTGATGAAAGAACCAAGTTTCTGCATACAGAGACGCATGTGATGTCTTTTAGTACCTCAGATCTACCTTTGTGTAGATCGATAAAAACTTAGCGCTCTGTACTATAACTCTATTAAAATAGTCTTCAGACCTTCACAGAGGTCTATGACCAACCTTTGTGGACCCTTAACATTTGATTTATCCACTTACGCACATCAGAGAACAACCCTTAATTAGTGTCCATGTAGATCTAGTTAAGTTATGTAGTAAACATAACATAATTCATCATAGTCTTCGCGAAAGTACTTAACACGCATTGCTATTAAGACTTATTCAAGAGAGTCACACATCTTTAGATCAATATTCCATAAACACATTATTCATCAACAACATATATTATAAATAGAGGTAAACAAAGATAAGAAGGTACACACAAGAATTATTCGGTAACTTTCTTTATTGATCTTTAGTTCAAATTTACACACTCAAAACTACCTTGTGCACTCAGTGGCAGGGATTCGAGCACTCAGTTGTGGACTCTAACTAGGTCGTTGCGCACTCAGCTACAGAGCCTTTCCTCTCCTATTTGACCCACTTCTCTGTGCTGTCACTGCTCTTCTATTGACCCATAACATCCATGTCTAACATAACTTGCCTTAGAATCTCTAAGACACACCTATTTATAGCCTTTTTAATATAATCCCATGGTCTGCGGACCATGGGTGGATATCAAAATCGACTCAATATTTAAATAAACAAGGGGCTAAAACCCCTTCAACTCCTAATCATCTTCGCGCTCCACATCCACAAATCATGGATACTTTTCATTACTTACAAAAATATATCAAAACTTGGGTTATTTTAACCGCAAAACTAACCTAGGGGACCCCATCCCAACAAGCCCCCAACACAAAGATTATGACTCACCCTCGAGTCACTTGGATGGCGTTGTGATCTTGTTACAAAGATCTATCAGCTCCACCTGGATTACTATGATTTCTGCAACGCTCTAAGTTGCTTCCTTCTTGACTTCCTCCACTAAATTTTCTGTAGTTAGTCCCTTTGCGGCCAACCTCATTGTCTGATGTGTCTACTACAAGCCTTTAAGCTTATCCCCTATGGTTGTGTGACTTGATAAAACTCTTCCAACCATGGCTGCAACCTAGCCTTTAGTAAGGCCTCCTTCTTCTGTGCTTCCTCTACCTACACTAGGATCTGCTTTCCCTCCTGTAATTTAGCTAGGAGTTGCGTTGATGCAATGGAGCATGCGGTTGCCATGATCTCGTCATACTATCATTGCAACTCCCTTACTTCTGTATTCAGTGTCTATAGGTTTGGATCCTCCCACAAATTTGTCAGCAACTCCATTGCTTGCTCAAATGATGTTGTGAAGTCAGTAATTGTGGCATCCTAAGTGGCCATTCATTCCTTGATCGCAGCTCTCTGTTGCTCCTGGACCTCCGGCAAAGTCATGGGCTACAACTTTAATTGCAACTCGGCGCTCTTCATGTTCAGTTCAAACCAAACTCAGTTAACCTCAGCTTTGGCTTCACGCACACCAACAACTAGTTATCTAATCTTTGCTTCTAGTTGTGCATCTTCGAGGATATGAAGCTTAGGCACAGTCCTACATGCCTTGGTGACTACTAACTCCAATCGTGAACTCTGTGCCTATAGCATCTCCTTATCCTTCATAACATGCATATTTTTAGCGAACAACTGTTGATTATTAACTTTGATTTCACTGACAACACTGAGTGCTCGTTGTTCCCTAATGTGAATCTATTCCACAACTCCCTATAGTAATGCGTGTAGTGACTCAAGTGATATCGTGGCAAGGTATAGGCCCATTTTTGTGACCTTGTCAAAGAGGGCGCGTTCTTCCTCAGTTTCGGCATGGACTGATCCTTTAGGGAAGGGGAAGACTTGCACATACTGTGACCAGACCATCTCCATGACTGTACTTTTACCCTGTGCCAAATTTCCTTGTGCACTGCTCGCCTTCCCGACATCTTCTTAGATTTTGGTTGCTTGGAGTTGCAACTCTTGAAGATCCTTTTGAACTCCACCCAATGTCTATATGTACTATTGTTCCAACTATTCCAATGCTTTTGTTGTGGTGTCCCTGACTTTATCACCAATCTCATCTAGATCACTTTCTGTTAACACCATGGGATCAACCTATGTTTTATAGGCTTTCTTCTTTTTCCATGATCCACCTTGCTGCTCTAGTTCACGCCTTTTCATAATGAAGGGGGTGTGTTGCCCTTCCTCGCCTCCGTCACCTTGTCCTATAATCTCTTCTATTTCTATTTCTGTTTCTGGTGAAGGTGACGTGTCACCTTTCTAGGACTCGCGTTGCTCTTATTCTGCCTTCTCATTGG
This sequence comes from Pinus taeda, assembly GCA_000404065.3. Lineage (NCBI taxonomy): Eukaryota > Viridiplantae > Streptophyta > Pinopsida > Pinales > Pinaceae > Pinus > Pinus taeda. Next base: position 29,577 of record APFE030853524.1, on the reverse strand, counting down.
CAGCGCATTCCTTCTCAACACGAGCCTTCTCTGCAGCCTTCTTCTTTTTCTATGCAAAGACGTTTTGCATACCCTGCTTAGTTGCCTCCTTCCTTTTCTTTGCGGCAACACTCTCCGCACTCGTGGTTGGTCCAACAGTGAGATCTGAAGGGGAACACCACTCTGCGGGCCATCTTGCTACCACCTCTTCTACATCCATTTATGTTTTCAAATATGGAAATTCATGCCATTTCTGCACTAGATCCTTCCATGCTTGGATACACACCCTGTGGAAGTCATCCTTGAATTTTGTGTAGGCTGACAATTGCATGTACAAGGTTGGGGACAACCTCGGACACTAGTTGATGGCCATGTGGAGACTCACTTCCATAAGGACCCAAAAGATCTTTGTTTTTGTAATTCATGTGGGGTCCTTTGTAGCCTATAAGGAGGCGAATTACACTACCTTCGACAATCCTTCCTCAAGTGGAGGAAACTGGATGTCCTCCGGTATTTCCCATGTGACAAGCACAATGGATAGCAATAACCAAGCATAGTGAAATGGCTTGGTTTCATCCTGAGCCTCTCGGCAGTTTGCAAGGAACTCCTGACAGAGGTATCTGGATGAATTGAAGAGTATGCCCTTCACACACTAGGTAGCCAGGGAAACTACAAGCGTCGAAACTTCATCTGCACGACATTTCCTCATCACCTTTCCTACTAATATCGGCATGGAAAATTGAACTGCTCTGAATGTGGGGATCGTGGATATCCAAACTGCGTTGAATAGAGAGTTTAGTAGGCTAAAGTTAGAGGCACAATCAATCATTAGGTTCAAGGAGATCATGATGCTACCAGGAGAGACCCCTTGGGAGTTGGATTAGAGATTGAAGTGCAAAATTCACGAAGCTAACATGACTTTGATGGATGGACAACACCATGAATGGTTCATAACATCATTAACACTGCATTTAAGGAATGCACTGTCACAACAGAGGCTAACAACTTAGGCTGAAGCCTTGGATATTGCGATGAGACTTCATGAGACCCCGATACAGGATCTTAACCTCGGAGTTCAGTAGATTCATGCATAGTTGAAAAACTTGTGCCTTGAGATGCAAAATCTGAAACAGGATAGGACAACTCGCCCAGAGGTGTGCAACGAAGTATGGTGTGTTAGATGTAAGGGTCAGGGTGATGACAAGGACCACTGCCCAGAGTTCGTGAATTACCTCACGGGAGGAGGACCAATTCTGTTGAGACTAGAGGCACAAGTAGGACCTAGTGTGGTGCCTGCTTTGTGGTGCGCGATTTTTCAAATAGGAGGAAAGCATGCTACAGACAACTACCATTTATTGAAGAAGTACACGCAGAATTCCCAATAGTTGTTCTGTAATTTCTGTAGATCAGTGGGCCATGATGAACGCACCTGTAGAAGCTATGAGTCGATGATGGATAGGACTCCCACCTACATAGTGTAGGTCAAAACGCGGCCCCTTAACTAGAACGCAGGGATGGCACGAATTGGATTTTAGGGGCGCGAACGAGGATAAGGTGGAGGAGGACGTGGAAGAGGTTGCAGACAACTTATATGTTACAATTGCGGAGGGCCAGGACATTATGTCCATGATTGTACGAATCTGATACGTCCATAATGTTGTATTGTACATTGTTTGATCATGAGATAGAGGGTTGTCCCACACTGATAGCAAGCTTGCGCGATAAGGGAGTGCTCCAACCTCCCCCAACTCATAACCTACAAATGATGAGGTCTGAGCCACGCGAGGAAGGCCCTAATGTGAATATTGTACTCTGAAGTGGAATTATGACAGAGGATGACAAAGGCAAGCAACTTGAGGATAATACTTGGGTTCGTAAGGCTTTGACGAAAGAGCCAAAGTTTGATTTGGATCATGCTAAGGAAACCTTCATGGAAGCTAGGAAGAGATTCGTTGACGCCTCCACTTCAGGAATCAAAGACAGACAAGAGCCAGAAATGGATCCATTGATGCTCATAACATTCCTAGAAACATGCATGAAGCTACTGCGTGACATCAAGGCTGTAAAGGGATTTTAGGAACTCATAAATAGATGCACTGGGAGTGTGCCAGGAGAAACACACGTAGTCCAAAAGATTGGAAAGCATGCGACGAGGATGGGAAGAGAGATGAGATTGACTACATAGATTGGGGAATATGAGATGGACCAAGTGATTCTAGACCTAGGATTGGATGCAAATGTTCTGCCGAAGCAAACATGGGAGCACATGGGAAGGCCTACGCTATAATGGTCTCCTATCCAACTATGAATGGTGAACCAGCAAAAGATCCTACCTATGGGAATATTGCAGGGAATCACTATAGATATTGAAGGAGTGAGCGCACTAGCATATTTTGAAGTGATATAGATTGTTGATGATAGAAATCCCTACCCTGTGCTATTAGGGATAGATTGGGCTAGTGACATGAATGAAGTGATAAATCTGAAGAAGTGCAAGATGATTTTGAGAAAAATTCTCTGTGCGTAGTCGTCTACATCGAGCTAGTGCACGATGACTTGGATTGCATCTACAAGATAACCACGTGAGAGAAAGACTAGGTGAATCCCACTGTAGATGGACGAATGTCATGGGAGCTTGAAAGCTATTTTACATCGGATTTTGACGAGGAGATAGAGCGATGGTAGAACTGGCTACACGAGGTAACCATGCTGAACCGTAACATGATAACGAGATCGATGCACTGTGTATCAATAGAGATAAGGGATCTACCTATGTATGATGGGTTAAGAGAGGTAGATGAGTTCCTAAACAAATTTGTAAGAGAGGTTCTGGAACAACAAGGCTTTGAAGCTTTGAAATGGGTACCGCATGCTACACTCACAAGGTGGTGGGGCACGCACCAAGGAAGCTTTGAGGACTGGTGCAAATGTAGGAGAATGATGCGCATACTATTTGGGAAGCCTCAAATGCGATTAACAAACAAGATTGTTGGATAAAACGATCCATGCGCACACCTGTCCAGATGGATTAAGGCATATGTTACAAAACCTTCACTGATGCACACAGACATTGCGTTGGGAGACACGATTAGTAAGCATGTGTGGGCGAGGAAGTTGCGCGAATGACCCCTCACGATGGAATAACGGAATATGGGAGGAACAAGCGGGCATAAAGTTATGCACGTAGAAGCCTTTAATGAAGCATGTGAAGCACTGAACAAGGTACGCAATGCACAGTGCACTCTTTGGGACCTGCGTGTACCAGCGGATCTGTGGGCTTATAAGACAACATGCAAGAAACTGATGGAGCAAACACCTCCGAGGCTGGAGTATGGAGGGAACGTTTTAATCCCCATCGAGTATAAAATGCCTAATCCATGCATAGTAGCACCGATAGATATGACGGCTCGCGGAGCCTTGGAAGAGAGGCTCGCATAGTTGGAAGAACTTGAAGAGGAATGGTTCCTTGCTGGCTTCCATCAGCAGGTACAAAAGCAACGCGAAAAAGGATTGGCATGATTGCCATATTAAGTTGCGCACCTTCAAGGTAAACGATTTAGTGTTACTATATGACAATAAGTTTGATAAATTCATGGGAAAGTTTAGGATGCATTGGCTGGGACCATATGTTGTTAAGGAGGTCATAAATGGAGGCATGGTGGGGCTAGTAAAGCTAAATGGAGAACCCTTCCCATGAAAAGTGAATGGTAGTCGCTTGAAGCCATACACGGGTGGCCTTGCTATCTGGCTAGCTGACAAAAGCACAGTCTTCACGCTCCAAGTAGCTAGAAGAATGAGCGGAACTAGAAATAGATGCAAGGAAGTAGTTCCAACACCATGGTCTCGGAACAACGTGTATAAGAAATTCAACAGGTAGCCGCTCAGTGCACTACCGACCTTGCAGCTGTTCAAGCAGAGTTGGATGGTCTCCGTGCAAAAATCTCCGCACCAACAGAGTGACTCGAGGGAAAGTCACGATGTTTGTGTTGGGGGCCTATTGGGCATGGAATGCCCCCCAAGGCATGTTTTGGTGCTTAAAGCCCAAGTTTTGATTAAGTCCATTGTAAAGACTTAGTGATTTGTGGGCGTGGAGCGCCAAGTCATAATAGAGTCACAGGGTTGTCCACCCTTGGTTTTGTAATGTAATGTCGATTTGAAATATCTACCTATGGTTCATGGACCATGGGATTGCATAAATAGAGTGAGGCTTTAAGTGTAGAAAAGACATCTAAGCATGATGAGTATAAGGGATTGATGAAGCGTTGAGTCAAGTGTAAATCGTCTTTGGGTCATAGAGTAGGAGAAGGCTCTGCAGTTGAGTGCGTAGAGGCCTAGTAGTCTATAGCTGAGTGCGCGGACCACTGCAACTGAGTGCGTAGGGCAGGTCGAGTCTGTAATTGCAAAAAGAATTAATAAAGAGAAGTTTTACCATATTTCTGTGTATCTTTTCCTATTTGATGTATTATTGTGCATGAATTGCAGGTTTACTGTTTATTTACTGCACGAACTCATATGAATGTGCTTAATAAGTAAATATAATTCAAGGCATCTGTTTACGTGAAGATAACTAACTGTTATAAGAGGATAGGTAAAGATCTCGGGTGTAACTTAGGGGAATGGTGCAGATCGCTGCTCCAGTAGCGTGAAAGCACAACAACCCCTGGTTAGGGTTGTGCGAAGGTGAATATATCAGGGCGCGAAGGCCAGGGAAGTGCGCGAGGTAACCTACACGAAGAGACTATCAATTGGACCAAGTCAACCCCTCAGACATCTCAAGTGTGCGGAAACTCGGTTCCAGCACTCCCCCATACTACTTTGGGTGAGACCTCAGTTTGTGCTCCGTGGGCTGTTGCCAAAAGGGTTAGTAGTACAGGTATTTGTTTGGCTAATTAACTCCAAACCTGGGCCAGGCACCAAAAAGCCAATAACTACCAAGAATTGAAAGACTCAAATGCTCACATGGGATGAAGTTACTTTAGTGACTAAAATCTAGGGCATCCTTTCCATATAGGTCAAGGTGCAAGCAACACTTGAGCCTCATTCCCATTACCTTGGTTGATTCTTCGGCTAATGGAAGATGTCACCAGTTCTTTCAGGACATTCCCCCAAGACCCATCAGAAGATTACTTCACAAGGCCCAGTTACTTTGAGAGTGGTAAGGACGATTAGGTCTACGTAGGAATTTTTTATCATACAAAACAAACAAAAAACCTTTTTCTTGTTTTATTGATCACATAGCTTAATTGCAAAAGGAAAATAACCATTTATATTTTCGCTTTGTTTTATGTATTTGATCTTATTACATTAATACTTATCTCCTTCCCTCACCATACACAAAGTAGCACACACTCTAATCGATACCATAGGGGACCTGATGATTCCCCGTCGATCTAGACGTTTTTTAAACCTCCCCCCATTACCGGAAAGTATGTCGGGATTCCTGCCATTTAGGCGTCAAGGACGTCATGCAACCACCATAATTGGATCTTCCTTTATTGGTGCAACTTTTCCCGGGACCCCTCCCCATCAAAGTAGACCCTTCACCACCCTAGAAGAGTCCCCACATGCTACCCCTTCGGGAAGCCCTGGGTTTAAGTAAGCTGATCGATGACCCAATCATCCATGCCTAGAATTGGACATCTATGCCCACCAAGCTCCCTTCAGACATTCCAAAGTTTGAAGGGAAACAAGGCAAAGACCCAGGAAACCATGTCATGACTTTTCACCTCTGGTGTTTGTCTAATAGAATGACCAATGATACTATTATATTACGACTATTTCAATGCACCTTGACTGAGCTTGCAGCGAAATCATATGTTGACCAACCTTATGCATCATATAGAGAATTTATCTCACTAGCTAGAACTTTCCTCACCTTCTTCCAGCTCCCGGTTTGCCATGATTCAGGTTTGGAACTCCTCACCCACTTCAAGAAAACATCCGCTACCCACATCTCATATCATATACATGAATAGCGAAAATGTTGTATCTTGTGCAAAACTTAGTTCGGATATTAAGTCCTCTTGGACTTGTTCTTGAGATCCCTCACCTTAGAAATCTCCAAAGACGTGGAAAATTCATCCCCGTGGACCGAAGAAGAATCCATTAGTAAAGATCAATAATTGAAGCTTATCTACACATAGTTTAGGTATATTTATCATGTGCTTCTAGATGCCCTGCACCTGAAAACTTATAAAGAGATCCCAGGCTCATCTAATGTTGTTGATGAATTGATTGGGTCCATAACCCAAAATCAATCCAGAAATAACTACCAGTATCTTGGATATCTGTTCAATGGCCAAGCATTTGATGCTACACAAAAGGCACCACCATTGCAACATATAGGATACTACTCTAGTCAACCCACACCTATGCAGAATACGGCCAGCAGGGCTAATCAATATCAGCTCCCTTATGGGGGATCATATCCTCCCCCATAAGGAAACCAATACTCCTCTAGGAATTCAGATGTAATGTCCTCTTCCTAGAACCCATACATTAATTAGGGACAAGGAAACTAGTATTCTCCTTTCCCTACACAACAACAGAATAACCCACCAACATAAAATAAGGCAAGTGTTAATATAGTTCAACCTTACCTTGCTTCACAACAAAAATTGGAGGAGAAAATGAATCAAACTAACCCCCCAAATGTTGCTAAGAAAACCCAAAAATAAGACAAAGGGAGAACCCAAACAAGGGGGCAACAACCAACAGCAACCCCCATGGGCACCAGGAAGGGGTAACCCTAACTAAAATCAAAACTAGGGATCGAGCAACAATAACCCACAGAAGCAAAGAAAGAATGTGAGTCTATGGAACAAGCATTCATGTGCTATCTATGGGGAATATGGTCATTATACCCACCATTTTCCTCAACTTCCTGATTTAAAAAGGATACATGACAGTAGGGGGAATGGAGGTCAACAAAATATAGTAATGCAAGACCCCTCCCTCCATAAGGGAGTGGTTAACACTCAGCAACAAGCACCCCACTCTCATCCATTTGGAGGGAACCCCTATAAAAATTCTAATCATGACATTTTCATGACAAAAGAAGATATCCTCCTACAAACATGTGTTACACTGAAATTTGTCACCATGACTATCTGTAGTTAATATGGCTCCATCAATAGTCATATTATCCTCCTTGTCAAGCCTCATACCTCTGCTCTTCATGTCAAACTTCAAAAAAAAGAGAAAGTCACTTAAAAACATGTTTATCTCTGGGTACGCAGGTTCTCTCTACCTTGCCTGCGTGTACGCATCCCAAACACACTGTACCTGCGTACTAGTACGCTCTGTAAGCCAAAGGATGGGTGTGTACCCCTGGAAAGGTCAAAAGGCGCGAGTTTCATCTTTAAAAAGTTACTTGTGGTCACTTCTAGAGCCTTCTAGAGAGTGTTTGACGTGTATTGAGCACCTCCAGATGGTTCATGCATCCCTATGATAGAGGAACTTATCCCATCAAGAGAGGAGCTACCCCATCCAAAAGAGGGAGTATCCCATTGATGTTGGAACTGAATGACTTCCTCTAGAACACTATAAATACAGGCATTGGGCCAAAGGAGGGGAGGTTGAAAGTTGAACATTCCAAAGGGTAGATGCTGCTGGAATTAGGACTTCCATTATTAACTTGTGAGGAGAGATTACCATCCTTTCTTGTTGCCATATTGGAAGTGGGTGGGCTTGTCAAAGTAGAGGAAATCTCTTGTTAGACCCTGGGAGGAGCTTGCACAACACCAAGGCTCAGGTTGTAATGGTTCCTTTTTTGTTTCCTTAATACAAATAAGTCCATTCTTCTCAATGATTTGTTGTTAATGAATTATTTCATGTACTCCTTGGTCTATATGATGAATATGCTTTGTTTTATGAAATATTCAGGTGTCATGTAATCGTTTGACTGTTAGTGTATGCAGGTCTTAAAGTGAAGGAGGAGCTCATCTGGATCAGCAAGGCTGGACTGCTACAACAAGCGTTGGATTTAAGGTAGGATCGAAAAACACTTGGTTTCTCATAGAATAATGTATATTTAGAGAAGGATTGTTCTTGTTTGTCTTGTTTGTCACTAGAGAGTCTTAGACTCCTAGGGAGGTTAGGTTTGTCCGCAAAAATAACTCTTTCCGCATGACACTACTAGAATTTGAGGAATACCTTATGCAAGAAATTGAGATTGTAGAGGAACTTGTAAAGGCTAAGTAAGTGGAACCTGAGAGGTACCAGATACTGAAGAAACTGGTTGATATGCGATCACAACCTGTACAGGTTGAGTTACATGAATTTGAGCTTTTTGAGGTACAAATTGAGGAATATGGATTTGAGATGATGGTACAGGTTGGGAAACAAACGATTAACCCAACATCTAACTAGGTTGAATAGGAAAAGTAGGCTGCCAAACACTAGTAGCTATCGTAGGATAAGGAGCACTATAATAAGGTTGATTACCAATTTGAGGTATATCAACAATAGGTTTCCCCCTACCAAAAGAGGAGCGGATCCTGGCGGTGACTTCCCTCCATGTGGAAGGGACCCAACGTAAGGATAATTAGGTTGTCAAGGAAGACCTTGCCCACTAACATAGGGGCTAGCCTGCTGTTCAACAATTGGTATAAGAGGAGGAGAAGGAGAAAGTTGTGCAACACTCATAAGAGTAGCGTCAGATGGAATTCCTGAAATGGATGACATGGGGGATGTCCATAAACTTGAAGATGCACAAGAGAAGGTACTATATAAAGACTAGTAACCATGTGGGATGGACAGGCCACCATATAGATGTGCCTCCGGTGATGTCGAAAACATAGATGTGAAAGAGAAATTTGAAGTCTCAACCATAGTGGTAGATGCAGGCTGATAAACCATATTAGTTCCAGTCATGGTCAATAATCCCAGTGTGGATTGTTGTGTGAAATTCATGGGTAATTACAAGGAACCAGGTAAAGTAGTTTGTTTAGGAGGTGGAGGAGGAAGAAGAGGATGAGTTTGATAAAGGAGACATCCCTCCAAATGAGTAGAAGGATGAGGAGCATCTTATGGAATCTCTTGATACTCACAAGTCTTGGTGGAAGTGGTTCATCGTCAGGGCCGAGATATATAGTAGGCAAATTTCTCTTAGACAACAGACGAGAAGATGGAACACCTGAAGTAATAGGAAACAATGACTGAGACTCCTTAGGTTTGATGATCTCAAGAAGTAAATTTTCTGACTCAGGAGTTAGATTGTATAACCTCAAGGAACAAAGCCTCAAGTAATTCAGTATTGGTTGTGTCATTTTCAACGATAAGAGTAGATCATGTAATCTCAGGTTCGACACTCAAGGGGACATATGACTCTAGTTGATCGAATTCAGGAGGAGGACTAGAAGTAGTTCTCGAGTTTCCCAATTTGGTAGTTTGCATTCTTTTATGATTTTTACGACAAACAGGAGTAGCCTTTGGTGGAAGTGGAGGCTTATTTTTCATTCTAAGTGAATGAATGAGTGGGGGATCTTGTTGTTCCATGTTGGATAGTAAATTTTATTAACACAAAAAGAAATAAATAAAAAAGAGGGTAATCTAGGCATAAAGGATTACCAAGGAACCATGAACTACAATATACACCTTGGCTAACCAAGGAATTAATGTAATTTTTGGTAGCGGATCCCCCCATAGAAATTTTTTGGGGCTTAAAGCTCGAGTTTTGGTCAATATAATGTAAATAACTTGCGAAATACGGACATAGAGCGTGAGAGTCTAGGGTTGTCCGCCCTAAAATAATGTAATTTAATGTAAAGTTGTGTCAGCCTACACATGGTCCGCAAACCATGGGATTGTATAAATAGAGTGAGGCTCTAAGTGTGAAGACAATTTTGAGTTTTTGGTTGGAAAATAATAGCTAGATGTGAAGGCATGGTTAGAAGATAGAAGTGAATTTGAAGTGTATTGGGTCGTAGTAGTAGGTAGAGGCTCTGCAGCAGAGTGCACAGAGGCCTAGTAGAGTCCGCAGCTGAGTGCGCAGGTGGAGTTGACTCTGTATAGAATTGACCTTGGAAGGCATCATTAATAAAGATAAGTTGGTTTGACATCTTGTGCATCTGGTCCATAGATCTATATTTGAATGCTATGTGCTGATGATATCTGTTTATTTATATTCGCGCCCTTATATGTATGCTTATTAATGGAAATATTCTAAGTAATTAATGAAAAAACCCTAATCAAGGAAGACTTGGGTAATTAACACTGGTCGCACTATGGCTGGAGCTGCGTGAAGGTAGTCCCAAAGAACACCAGAAGCTTGCTGGTATGCGTAATCTAGTAAGTGCGAAGGTTGAATTGGGTACCAATCTCCCATATTAGACATCCCCAGGGTGCAAAAAACCTGGTTGTAGCACCCTCCCATACTACTTCAGGTGAGACCTCAGTTAACGCTCCATGGACTGTTGCCGAAAGGGCTAGTAGTACCGGGATTTGCTTGGCTAAAACTCATTGCTGAACCTAGGTCAGGCCCCACGTAGCCAACAAATGGTTCCATTGCTAGGATAGGGATCTGCCTAAGGATGTCTAATATCGTGTCACTAGAACCCAACAAAGAAGGAAATTGAAGAGTGGTTGGACAAAAATATTCACTAGTTCGCGACACAGGAAAATAGAACTCCGCAAGTATCTGAGAAAAGGTGGCTGGATTGCTATGTGTATACGGAAGTCCAAGAGATTTTATTTGCATCCTTTCCTTCTAAGATGTATGAGTGGATCACGAGATTAGCTAACAGTAAGGGAAGGTGTAAGCTTGACCAACCCATAGTGTGGGCTCCAGAATTAATGCGCAGACTAGAGGCATCAAAAGACAAGATTGCGAGATCTGTGGACCACTAGCTTGACTGGATAATAGGGGGATTCATCACTAAGTTAGTGGTAAACACATTCGTGGGCTACAATGAGGTAGAATGATGTTTTCTCAAAGGACCATGAGGTAAGTACATTAAATCTTTGAATACCTCGATTAAAATGTTTTTATGTGAAAAGAAGGTTATGTGAATACATTAATGTTTGGGATGACGCAAAGCGGAAAGATCTACAAAGATAGCAGGGAATTAGAAAACAATCCATTAATTTCACCATCACGAGAGAGTAAGGAAGAGCTCACTCGGTTCTCTCTGAGAAGTGCAGTCAGTTTGATAAAACAATGTATTCCACAGTCACCACCTTCACCCACGCCACCACATGCTTCACCTCCCTCCCTCCATCTCCACCCACTCTAACTCCACTAACCCCTCATTTTAGTATGGCAAGCACAATCAAGCTACCTGTATTCATAGGAGTAGGGAATGAGGATCCAGACTAGTTCTAGTTCGTGGTAAGAGCAGTATGTGAAGCGCAAGTGGTCATGGATGACAACATTAAGAAGGCTACATTGGTAAGTGCAGTGAAGGATCACGCGTTGACGTGGTCTATTAAGCACTCTAATGACCACCCAAACACAAGGATAGCAGAGATCCAAAATGCATTGAATAGAGAATTTAGCAGGCCAAAATATGAGACACAGTCAATCATTGGGTTCAAAGAAATCGCGATGCTTCTAGATGAGACCGCTTGGGATCTGGATCAATGGTAAAGATTACGATCTACGAGGCTAATATGACGCTCACAAATGCGCAACACCATGCATGGTTTGTGGCATACCTGACACCATACCTAAGGATGACACTGTCACAACAAAAGCTTTTGACCCAGGCTGAAGTGTTGGAAATGGCGATGAGGTTGCATGAGACCCCGATACAAGATCCTAGGTTGGGAGTTCCACAAATCCACGTGCAACTACAGAATCTCTATCTGGAGATGCAGAGTTTGAAGCAAGATAGGGCACTACAGCTAAAGGTGCACGATGAAGTATGGTGCATAAAATGCAAAGGCCAAGGCCACGACAAGGATCACTGTCCAGTATTCATGAACTACTTGGCAGGAGGGGGACCAATGCCATTGAGACCAGAAGCACAGGCAGGGCCGAGTGTGACATCAACGTTATGGTGCATGATCTATTAGATAGGAGGGAAACACATGACAGACAATTGCCACTTGTTGCAGAAGTATGCACAGACTCCATAGCAACTGTTTTGTAATTTCTATAGGTCGGTAGGCCATGAGGAGTGAACTTGTCATAGTTACGAGCTAATGATGGATCAAACCCTAGCCTATAGGATATAGATAGAAACATGAGCCCTCGACATAGCTACAGGGATGGCGCGGTGGATTTCAGGGGTGAGGTCGAGGACGAGGAAGAATGTGTAGAATTTTCTCTACAAATCAGCTAGCTCACTGATATCATGTAGAAATTTCACCTGCAGATCCAACTGATATATGCAATGTACTAAAGCATAATACTAGATCTACATCTACCACAAACTTAGTGGAAGCTTAATTGAACATGAACAACATCAAGCATGAACATATATAACTGAGAATGAGAAGTAATCAACCATAACACAAAATATATAACTTGGGGAAAGCACCAGCCTAAAACCCCATCTCTGTATTATCAATCAAGTGGAAATCCTCAACGACATACAAAACGAATCAGCTCAAAGGCTATCCTGCTGTCTTTGTACTCTCATGATGTAGATCATAGACTACCTAGGCCTCAATATGTAGGCCACAAGTCCTCCAATCCCCTATTTCCTTGTGCAATTTTGATTGGGGTCCAATTATATAACATGTGGGAATTGGCCCCAGTCATACCTGTTGTCAACCTCAGGTCCAACTACGCAATCCTTTAGGACTCAAGTTCCTCTTGCATGCAAGGAATATTCACTAGAAATATCCTAGCATCTGATAGTACACTGTCCCTCATCTCATCTCAACTGGGTCTCTGTTTGAACTGCCATGCATCAATTATCCATGAGAGAATACTCAATTATCTATGCATGCAAGCATGAACAAACTATATCTCATTAATTTAACAACTTGTTAAATTAATCTAACTGGACTTGACTAAGTTAAACTAAGTCAATTGATCCTCTCAATATAGAAGTCATGCTTAATTCCTCAATCAGTGGAGAAAATCAAGGACACATTCCCCAATCAGTGGAGAAATTATTGCATGTTTTCATAAAGACTTCAAGTTTGATTTTCCTTTTCTAATTAACTCAAACTGAATTAATTAATTAATTAATATTCAAACTACTGTTAATATCAAATTCGAATTTACCTCCCATTTCTAGTCAAGGGACTGATTAAAAATAAGAATCCATACTGGATTGCTAAAAATAGAACTTCTATTTTTAGCACTTCCATTTTTCATTCCCTGTTGCCCAATCCAGCACTAGTACCCAAACTGTTATTTTTAGCAGTGCTATTTTAGAACTTCTATTTTTAGCACTTCTATTTCTTATCATTTCTTGTTGGCATTTTCAACACTCCCTCTCAACAAGAAAGGCTTCGTCTCGACCCCAATCCTGTACCTCCGGAATGTTCTGCATGCAACACTTCTACCAAGTGTGGTTGCTCCAGCAACTCTCGAAACAAAAAAAAACTCCCAACTGACCTCTTTGTTGGGCTAGAAACATAATCTGATGCTAAAGCTCTACTTGCTGCTGACAAGTGCTCCCTCTCTGACCTCTATGATACTGCAACATCTCCATGCATCTCGCACCATTACACACCTCTCTGTGCTACCCTGCACTGTGCAACACACTTGTGCCTCTCACATTACTGCAGCCTACTAGCTCTGCGCTGTCCTGGGATTCCCTACACTATAGCTCTCTTTGCCACTCCATCCACATCTGTCTCTACCCAATCAGTCAGTTTTGCTACTCCTCATTGGGGCTCCTGTAGTAAATTCAAATCAAAGAGGTTGGGTACTGCAAGGATCCTACCCCTCCTCCTTCAGACGATCACTCCACATTGCCCCACCTCCTACCTGGAGGTATGGCTGCATGTGATCCCTCAGCCTACCTAGCTTGAAGTTTACCTCTACTGGAGGTCTCTGCATGAAAATATGTCTCTACTTGATCTCCTCTCAACTTCTCTAGTTGTGGCTACTCCACAACCTCCTAAAGTTTTTGCACCAATTGTGGCTCCTCCATAATTGTCTGAGACTTCTTCTAGTGCTCCTAAGGAAGATACATGGGGAAGCAGCCTAAGGAAGATACATGGGTTCGCAAGGCTCCTGCAAAGGAACCTAAGTTTGACTTAGAATGCCTAAAGGAGACGCTTATGGAAGCCAAGAAGAGCTTCACAAAGGCCTCCACTTTAGGTAGTAAGGATCAACCAGAGCCAGGAATGGATCCGTCCATGCTTACTACCTTTCTGGATACATGCATGAAATTACTACATGACAACAAGGCATTTAAGGGACTACAAGAGCTGATCACTAGGTGCGCAGGGTCAGGGGAACCATGCGTAGTCCAGAAACTGGGAAATCATACATTGTGCACTGGGAGGGAGATGAGACTGATAGTGCAGATTGGTGAGTACAAAATGGATCAGGTAATCCTGGACCTGGGGTCAGGCGCGAATGTATTACCCAAGCAAACCTGGGAATGCATGGGCAGGCCTGCATTGCAGTGGTCCTCTATTCAATTACGAATGGCAAACCAACAAAATATTGTGCCCATGGGAAGGTTGTAAGGAGTAACAGTTGATATCGAAGGTGCGAGCACACAGACGGGCTTTGAAGTGATAGAGATTATCGATGACAACAACCCTTATCCCGCATTGTTAGGAATAGACTGGGAAATTAATATGAATGGAGTCATCAACCTGAAGAAGAGGAAGATGATATTTGAGAAAAATTCACTACGTGTGGTAGTCCCATTAGACCCATCAGAAGGAGCACGCTACATTGAACCTGTGCACAACGATGAGCTGGATTGCATTTACTAGATAACTGCACAAGACTAGGATCGGGTGAATCTGACCACAGATGGAAGAATCTCGTGGGAGCATGACAGCTCCTGCACTTCGGATTCAGACGAGGAAGTAGAACACTAGCAAAACAAGTTGCATGAGGTGATGATGCTAAATTGCAACATGATGATTAGATCACTCCATTGCGTGATGATAGAGGCAAGGGAACTGCCAACACATGATGAGGTGATAGTAGTGGATGACCTCCTGGACAAAGTTGAAAGCGCAGTACCGGAACAGTAGTGGTATGCTGCACTGGAAGGGGCATTGTGCACAACAATCACATGAAGAGGGAGTACACATTAGGAGACCATGGTAAATTGGTGCAAATGGGTTGGAAGCCTCCCGTGTTGAACGATAATCGAACAACCCAGATAGAGAAGCTTGCACGCTCACCTGTGTCGATGGGTGCAGACTTGGGTTGTGCAGTCCACGCCAGCACACCCCAGAATAAGGATCGACAATTAGAACAAGTCGCAGCAGCAGGAAAAGTGACACACACCACAAACGTTCCACTTAGAAGCATTCAAGAAAGTATGCAGGATCGTAAAAAAGATTCACCGGGCAAGACGAACTGATTGGGATCTCTGAGGGTCTTGTACAAGAATGTGAACGTGGAGACATTCTTGAAGAGGACGGGTAGTGTCGAGACCATAGTTTTGGGAGGAGGAAATCCTCACATAGCCGGAACAACACGCGGGGACCAGGACAAAGGAATTAGGCAGCCGCGTGAAGTCAAACATATCTAGATCCAGGAAGCCATTCAATAGGGGACTCGTAAGTTTTGCAAATTCAAGGATCGGGTATGACTAAGGAAGAAAAGTGAACTAGATACCAAATCCATGCAAGCATGCTGTGTTAATAAGCTAAGAATGACAGGACGAGATATGGGCCGAAGTACGACTACAACAAAAGCTTTCCACTGAGAAGTAGTGGCTCTGCTACCATGGTTGCAACCACACATTACCAGAGACAGTAACCAGGGGAGCGCATCACATAAGGAAGAATGCGTGGTGATGACTGTTGCAAGGAAAATTGAGGAGTGCTCGCGGACTAGCTTAGAAGGTGCCTTGAAGCCTTGCATAGGTAGTGTGACCACCTAACTAGCCATAGGAAGCACAGTCTCAACACTCCAAGCAGTTGAAAGAGAGCGTAGGACTATAAACAAGTCTGTAAGGGAGCTGCGCAATAAGAAGGTTACGTGTAGGATCAGTACGTCACAATGGTTGTGGCCGTGCATAGGGGGCTACACTACTGCGTGGGTAGGTAGGGAAGTGACCGTCAGTGTCACTATTCATGACAAGAGGTCTAATTTAAGGCAAAAAGAAGCGGGCAACGGTCAATTAAGACACAAATTAAGAGCTATATTTGGGACGATCTACCGCCAAGAAGACATTAATGACTTAGAAGTGGGGGGAAGGGCTGAATTCAAATTCAAAATATGCTATAAAAGCATGAGGGCTAGCCACAAGGCAACACTTGGTTGTTTGAGAATTGAGCAAGTAAAGAGCACTGAGCACCACGTATTCTTACCACCCTCAACTATAAACATGATGACAACTACAAGAACAAGAGTGTGATTCATCAAAGTTACCATGGATCCCCGCATGGCCCATGAGGAACCTGGAGAGACGACATCTAAACCAGAAGTTCCAAAATCACCTTGCACACCATGGCCACAGAAAAACAAGCAACCGATGGTGTCAGTCCGTGTATCACCATGAAACCCATAGTTTAGCAAATTGTCAATGGCAAAGAAGGGCAAAGCCGTCATCATTGAAACAGAGGAGGAGGAGGAAGACTTCCAAGCTTTGGTCACCCAAATTGAGGCGCAGGACGATGAGGTGGAGAATGTCTCCCAAGTGCCTTTTGTGATAAAGCTACCCCCTACATCCCCCCGTGAAAGGGGAAAGCCAAGATACTGAAGGACCTAGAGGCCATGAAGAGTCTGCTCTAGACCCCGGTCCTTCCTAATGAAATAAGGTTTGAAGGTCTACTGTTGGGACAGGTACGTACTATGAAGTTTGAATATTGGGACCTCGCGGACAGTGAGAAGTTCCCACAGTTGGTCGTAGAGAAGTTACTAAAGCAAAAATGGTTACGTGGTGTGGAGAGCGCTGGGTTACTCCATCTGCAATGGATACCCCACTACCACCACACGTCCATCACCATTTTTATCATCAGGTAGCTACTGTACCTGGTGCATGATGGGTATCTCTAGCTAGAGGAGCTGATTCCTATCATAGCCAATCTAATTCACCGGATTTCTCGACTGCCAGTCAAAGGAAACGACCCCGCAGCCATCGCAGGAAAGTGCAGTGACTTTGCCCTCACGGAAGCTATGAAGGCCAAGTATAAGCTAGAAAAGAAAAAACGAGGGTATGTAATAGAGAGCATCAAGGACCAAGGGGTGCACATAACCACTCATCTTCCAGGTGGAAAGCTAATGAGGAAATGTCACGCTGATGAAGTGCCATCGTTTGTAATTGAGTTGGCAGAGCAATGCGCAGAGGGGGTCTAGTTCAACTAGGCGTAGTTCCTCTGTGACAAGTTTTTGACAAACTATAGGGAGGCCCAGGAGTAGGGTAAGACCTTCCACTATGTGTGATTTCTCTTATCCATCTTGTTGGTTGCAAGGGAGTTGCCAGAGGATAGCCAATTTCCCACTGTTAAGAGTGAGCTACCCGAAGCCGCGAGGTACACCTCACTCTGGGCTACGAAAGACGTGATAGGGATTCACGAGATAAATGTGTTCTAAGTGTTCGTGGAGGCAAGCATATAGACATGGATCAACCGCAAGACGCGCTTGTCCCCTATGGTTCATAACATCTTGCAAAGCACGACAAATTTCAAGGCGGATATGCATAACCTATATATCCAGGCATGCAAGGATCCCGCATGAAAATGGATGAAGCTCTCGTTCATCGCAACAGATGATGCGATCTTCACGATAATGGAGTCATGGCCTCTAGAGTGGCGCACCCAGAACTTGGAAGAAATGGAAAAGATCATAGCGCAACAATGAAAGAAGGACACCAAGCTACGCATCATGCAACTGGCTAAGTGGAGGCGCTAGGAACAAGAAGCGGCCACGCAGTAGAAGGCGGTTGAGGTAGCAGTAGCAGCACAAATGGCAGAGACCACAACCATACCAACTAGAGAGCCAGAGGAGGGCCAGGAGATGTCCACGGGGCAGCAAACTGAGGAAGGGGACAACATAGAGGAAAGCGTCGACCCCGGTTCCACATCGACCCACCTCAAGTGATCGCGCGACCCTGAGAAAATATCTCCTCGGAAGAAGGGAAAAGCCACAGAGATGTCTGGTGATCCGATCATGCTCACAAAAGGTGATCTATTGGATATCAGCAAAACACTGCGTGAGGTCGCCCAGGATGCACTTTAGGGATTACGGATGGAGAAAAACACTGTGTTGGGGCACTCAGCGCAGCTCCAAGGTCTACAGGTATAGCACCCCCAAGTAGGCACAATGGCCCAGTATGACGCAACAGGAACCATTGAAGTCGAACAAATGCTGCGTGCTCGTATGGGTAACACCTTCATCTTGCCTGAAGGCTTGCTAGCAGCAACAAGCGAGGATGAACGGGCTGTGGTGAGCAACATGAAAGGCATTGGCTTGAACTTGGCTACCCTACCGTGTGAAATTTTGTACCAGCTGCAGGATGGGGTCATCGTAGAGCTCCACGCCCAAGAAGGCCAAGCAATCCAGGTCCTACATGAGTAGAAAATCCACATGGACCAGCTCAGCGTCTAATGGGATGAGTGGGTTGCCCAAGCTCATGGACTGGAACAAACTGTAGAGGAGGCACGCAAGAGCATTCCAGAGTTGTCCGTGCCCACAAAGCTCCTAGCAGTAGAGCGATTCTATAGGCTGGTGGTCATAATCCATGAGGCCCGGGAGGAAACGACAAAGGTTCAGTTGGAGCTAAACCTCCTGCAGATAGTCAAGCTTCGATTGAAGGCACAACCCTCCATGCCCCTAGAAGTCAGAGAGCAGTGTACCTGCACTATCCAAATGGGGCTGGAGCAAATTGACCAGGCAACACAAGATTGCATCGGGTTGTTGGAGCAAGCACTCACCATTCTTACGCACCTCTAGGAAGACCTAAATCTGCAGTGCCTAGAGGCCAAGGTGCACGAGTTACAACGGGAGTACGAAAGTGTCCAGGGTACTGTGTAGATAGTTGCCCTTACCCAACGACTCACCTGACAACAACAGGTAAGGGAATTGAAGGACCAATTAGACACCATGTGCAAAAATGAAGCCGTTCTCAAGGAATGTATCCAACCATGGATCGATGAAGCGTTCACAATTACATCTACCATTGAAGGGAAGCTAGCACAGATGCAGGCACTTTTTGCAGTTGGACAGGAAGGTGACCTTGCTCACGAAGGTTCAGAGATTCAGATGTAGTAGATACAGCAGACAATCGAACAGTGTGTTGTGGATACCCAAGCTGCGTGCGACATCCTGGATGGACTTCGCGCAAAGATCGTTGCACCAGTCGAGTGACTCAGGACAAGTCACAATGATTGTGTTGGGGGCCTGTTGGGCAGCGGATCCCCCCATAGCAAATTTTTGGGGCTTAAAGCCCGAGTTTTGGTCAATATAATGTAAATACCCAGTGAAATACAGGCACAGAGCGTGAGAGTCTAGGGTTGTCTGCCCTAAAATAATGTAATTTAATGTAAAGTTGTGTTGGCCTACCCATGGTTTGTGGACCATGGGATTATATAAATAGAGCAAGGCTCTAAGTGTAAATACAGTTCTGAGTTTTTGGTTAGAAAGTAATAGCTAGATGCGAAGGCATGGTTAGAATATAGAAGTGAATCTGAAGTGTATTGGGTCGTAGTAGTAGGTAGAGACTCTGCAGATGAGCACGCAGAGGCCTAGTAGAGTCCACAGCTGAGTGCGCGGACCCCTGCAGCTTAGTGCGCAAGTTGGAATCAAGTATATAAAGAATTGACCTTGGAAGGCATCATTAATAAAGATAAGTTGGTTTGACATCTTGTGCATCTGGTCCATAGATCTGTATTTGAATGCTATTTGTTGATGATATCTGTTTATTTATATGCGCGCCCTTATATGTATGCTTATAAATGGGAACCTTCTAAGTAATTAACGAACAAACCCTAATCAAGGAATACTTGGGTAATTAACACTGGTCACACTATGGTTGGAGCTGCGCGAAGGAAGTCCCACAAAACGCCAGAAGCTTGTTGGTACGCGTAATCTAGTAAGTGTGAAGGTTGAATTGGGTACCGATCTCCCATATCAGACATCCCCAGGTGCGTAAACCTGGTTCTAGCACCCTCCCATACTACTTCGGGTGAGACCTTAGTCCGCGCTCCGCGGACTGTTGCCAAAAGGCCCTGTAGTACCAGGATTTTCTTAGCTAAAACTCATTGTTGAACTTGGGTCAAGCCCCACGTAGCCAACATGTATGACAGGAAATCTCCCTGAATGTTTTGTTTGGTGTATCACGGTTTACAAGGAAGTAAACTCGGTTACCTATGGATGGATAGAAACCTATTGAGGAGCCCCAAAATATACATGACGCTACATGGGAGTGAAGTCCGTAGTAGTATTATCTAATGCGTAACCATTCGATGAGAGTGTTTTCATATAATTTACATGTGTGGAGCACCACCAATATACCCAAAGGTACGTGAAGTATGACCCTATACACTCACATACATGGAAAGAGATTTCACCCTCAGGATTAAATGTTGGAAAACAATGAAAACTCCTATGTTTAATGACGTCAGAACACATCTCTAGCCTGCACCTCTATGTTTGCATTAATGTTACAAATTCTCCTTAGGTTGATTTAGCAAATTTTAATTTGATCTTGAATCAAGTTTAAGTTTTATGGCTCACCATGAATTCACCAGAATTCCCTAAAATGAAAATGTAGCATGAGGAAATGGAATATTTCTCTTCAATGGAAATCTAGCTAAGGAAGGGAAGAAACAAACAATATGCAACATAGAAAATGCATCAAACAAGATGCCTAATGCAATTCCCTTTTCATACATTTGTTCCTAAGACAATATGGACACAAAACCCTAAATGCCAATGCAATATTTTTTCTTTTCGCCACACTTAATTTTTAAGATGAAGAAAACTAAGATGCAAGTGTTTAATCACTGATTCAAATGCAAATTTCACAATGAGGACTAGAACAACATTTCATCCAAGCGATCAATGATAAAACGAAACAAGTTTGTAAGTGACCTAATGATAAGAACAAAGAAAAATCATAACCAATTCTTACCAAGCCAATCATTCACACATGCAAACCAAATGAAGGCTCTAGAGAGACCACAAG
Organism: Pinus taeda; assembly: GCA_000404065.3. Lineage (NCBI taxonomy): Eukaryota > Viridiplantae > Streptophyta > Pinopsida > Pinales > Pinaceae > Pinus > Pinus taeda. Next base: position 8,371 of record APFE030853524.1, on the reverse strand, counting down.
ACACTCAAGACCCAGGGAAGGTCATCTAGAAGTAGGTTGATTAAATCGACACTGAGAAAACAAGGAAATTTGTGTGCAAGAAAAGGGGTCAATGCAAGTGCAAAAGAGGCACCAATGCTCTACAACATAGGCATAGAGAGGACCTAGGTGAGGTGAAACGTAGGCAAAAAGAAGGCCCAAGTGGGTTGCAATGCTCCATCAATAGACCAGAGAGTGCCTTGGTCTTGGGAGAGAGGATTATGACACAAAAATTGCAAGCAAGACTCAATGAAATTACTTCCTAGGTATGTTCTTAGCCGATTAAAGCAACAAAGATCTATGATATAGGTAAATCATCACAATGGACAAAGAAACCACCAAGAAAATACACCATTACCTAGTATGGTTGCCAATTTTTTGTATGGGATTTATGATTGTAGACAAAAATATCTCCCCTAGGTTTGGTGGTTAACCTAGAAAAATAGAATGAAAAAGGACCTAATGTTTTCCTTAAAGCAAGTAGATGAGGGGAAGAAACCTACTTGGAATTTGTCGTATGTTTTTCTCCTTCTTTGGCTTGAATACTCCAATCCTAGCTCCGCCTACCAAAATTAGAACTTCCACAACCAGACAACACAAGTCAAGAAATTACAAGATCTATGTAGCATAATCTATATACTTTATTCAACAGATCGACATGGTATTGAAATATATGAAATAGCAACATCACATATAGGAAAACAAGAGAAATCCTTGTATTAATATAAATGGAGTGAGTTACAACCATAAATAGGTGTCAATATTATAGAAGAGCTCCTCCAAGTTGTTGATTTATCCTTTCTTTGTCACAAAGTGTACCTCCAATCACCCAAATGCATGAAAACCTAACTCTCTTCATAGGTGCATAAGGGTAGAATCACTCTCCAAAAGCCAACCTCTTGCATATGAAAGGTATAAATATATAGAGCACTGGGGTAAGTTGGGAGTTCTTATCCTTTTACCAATCTAAGGTTTTAGATCCACTCTTTATGGGAGGATGGGATCTAAGGATAAGGGATGGAAACTCCAAGTAGGATAGGATAGGATTCGAGAGTTTAATCTAAGGTAAATGGTTACAACAGATCCTGGAAGCTTATGGAAATGGAGGCATCAAGATTCTCTCGATTTTTCCCAAATTTATAAAACCAATGCAGGTGCAAGGAAGATAACCTCTAGGTGATCAGCATAGGCCACAATGGAGCAACCTATAGGTGAATACTTCCCAGCGACATGCCAGGTTGCGTTGGTCCTAAAACTAGCTCAGATGATGCAGTTTAGGGAAAAACGTGTGGTGAATGAGAGAGTCATGCATAGGACTTTGTGCAATGATGATGTAAAGGGGGAATGGGATGTGATTGATCCTATTAGGAGGCTGATTGTCCAGATGAGGCAAAATAGGCTATAACACGTTTCACAGTGGAAACAATCAATTAAGGTTTCCATTTCTAGAGTTTCTCCTTTTTTTAAGGTTTACAGACTCTAGATGCCAAGAATTATCACTTACAAATTTTAGAGTTCTATAACTACACGAGAGAGTTAGTTGCAAAACCATAGATTTTAATGTCTTCAAGATCTGTCATGCAAATTCTATGCAATCTCTAGATCCTTTGTAGTCTTCAAGACTTGTCATCCATGCAATGCAAGCTAACATATTTCAAAACCCTAATGTATTTCATCCAAAATCTAGTCTTTATATGCAATACCATCTTCTTTATTGTCATACCCTTTCTATGATCATCACTATGACCTAAAACACTATATATGTCACACAAAATTATGTGTACCTCATTGATTTTACCTATTCTCTTTTACAGGGACTTGGTCTTGACATTTATCAACTTCATTCAAAGTGACAACATCATTTCTTCTAAACTTTATGTCGGCTTCATTAATGAAGTAATTCCTTATTCTAACTAATCATTGCAACCAAACGAGACCATATACATCCTCTACAAACTAGTCATGGTGATACAAAATCATATATGTCCTTCGTAGGCTAGTCATTGTGAATAAAAATAAGATATGTCCTCTCTAGGCTATTCACCATAGCCAAACATCATTGTAGTCAAAACAAAAATGTTCTCTTTGTGGTCTAACTACCATAATCAAACATCATTACTTTACTGCCAACAATGTCATTGTTTCAAGTTGTCAATGTTATGAATCAATAGTCACTGCAATAATGATTATGCAAATATTCAAAATTCTTTCAAAATATGAGCGAGCCATAAGGTAGTATAATGAGCCTAAAAAAATGTCGACATGAGCATAACGATTCTCATTGATTCATCAAAATTCATTGTAGGTCGGCTTCATTTCATGGTTTCTACACATACTGCCATATATTTATAATTTTAAGAGTCCCGTAGAGTGTCAATTTATCTCAACGTCACAACCATACAACAGTCAATGATTGTATTCTTTTTTGCTCAGAAATAATGATGTGTAACATATGATCCATTCAAATTTTGATACGTGCTATAAAATATAGTATTTGATTTGTAGGAATATGATCTCAGAGTATAGAAAATGAGCCTTAGAATGTATATGTCACCAATTCATTACAATGATATGTCAACGAGCCACGAGATGCATATGTGTGCTATAGGGAGATGTGAGTCACAAATACCAGTGAAATTCGAAACTTAGAACATGATTCGATTCATTGTATAATACTATGAACTTCGAATAATGCAACTCCATCTAATCCACATAGTGATGATTCCACATGGTTATTCATGCTAGTCTTTTCACTGTATGCTAGGATCTTTGTCAAGTTCTTTGTTTGGCCACTTCTAGGGTTGCCACATAGTAAACACAACTCAAAGTTCAAACATATGACATGTAATGCAATCTCTAATCATAAGGGATGTGATATTCAATACGAGTCACTGAGTTGTGTCATAGGTACAAAATGTGTTGTTATCAAGCGAACCATAGAACATCGCTTGTTTTAGAATGTGATCCACTGTTTGTGGATTCCAAAGAATTCAAGCCACTGTATGGGGTGTGATAAAAACCATAGTGAGATCCTGTATAGAATAAATGTGAATTATTGTATAATATAAGAGATCCACAGGTCTGTGAGTCATATATATTACGAGAACTAGCCACAAAATGGATTGTAAGCCATAATAAAGGGAGGATACAAGACATAGAGAATAGATCAGGCCATATATAACAGAGTGAGCCACTATGGAATACATATGAGCCACATTTATGCGATGCCTCATATCATAGAAATATATAACACAAACACAAAGATACTTTACCAAATTTTCCATGCGAGCTACATAGTCACTCACGTTATGAGACTAAGCCACTTCGCATCAAAACTAAGATCAAGGTTTTCATCACAGAGGAGGTTGTTGTATTATATGACTAGAATCTCTTTCAATCCACAACAACTACAAAGAGAAAAACCCTTCAAGTATGCATCAACCTTCAATTCAAAAGGCAAGAAAATGTGATATTGTGGCCTCCTTTTTCAAATCTTCGCTCTGATACCATGCTGATAAATTTGGAGGCTTGTGATTTAGATTAGATTTTTCTTTCTTTGATAATTTCTTATGAAGTTTGTTGGCCTTTTATTAATCTTTATTGTGTTATTTAATTAAACAGTTACAAAAAATGTAAACAAGAAGATCACAAGAAAACAAGAACATAAGATATAGGCTCCAAGCTAGGGAAAACTCCTTCAAAGGGAGAACCCTAAAAAATTCTCTTCTTATATAATCAAATCAAAGTGAGATATCCAAGACCCATGGCCATAAAAAAAACTTCAACCCTCTAGATGCCAAGTCAAACCCTCCTTCACAACAAATCCATCAGCAGGAGACCAACAACAATATTCAATAAGAGATGTGATGAGGAAAGTGCTTCGCCGAAACTTCAACAAGGAGGGTAGAACTTCCACAAATTAGACTTCAAGAGAAAACTCTTCTTCAATTTCAGACTTCTTCCCTCCTCTTATTCATTATTCCTCTCTACGATATTTTAGATCAATTCATGCAAATTTGTGTGTCCAAATGAGCTCCAACTTCCTTCGATTTATACTGTCCGGAGGGGTTTGAATAAACATGTCCTTTGGGGTAGGGTTGACTTGACAAGCATGACCGACTTGGCTTCTAGGGGGATTTTGACCCAAATTACATATTTTAAAATTCTTTTTTCAAGCTATAAATAAACCTTTGACTTTGACAAATACAAATAATAATGAGCATGAAGAATATGCTTAAATAATGATTATTTTTTGAGCATGAAACCCGTGCTTGAAAAATATATATTTTTTTTCTTCTACATATATAAAGCATACAATGACATAAATACAAAGATCATTATGAAGACTCAACCTAGTTATATTTTCTGGCATGATGAAAATGGTCTCTAATATCTTTAGCTCTATCATTCCATGAAGAGGCATTATCTCCCTCTACTATCTTGCATGCATTCAACTTGCTTTTGAGTAGCATCTTTCTTGACAAGCTCAAAGATTCATAGTGGCACTTTAACATGTCCCATAAATATTTGGTTATCTTGTAATTATTTGCATGCATAACCAAAGTCAATACCATATTGACTAATATGATCATATGAGCCTTGATATCCTTCTTACTCCACTCAACATTTTTAGTGGGATCTTTTGGTTTTGGTTCTATTACATCAAAAAGAGAATAAGCATCTTGTTTATTGTGGATGAGTTTGATAAAATAATTTCAAGAACAATAGTTGGAGATTCCTTCAATATTTTTAGAATCACTAAACACTTGTAATTTATTTGCACATTTGTATTTTTTATAAAGAAAAATAGCTTATGTTTAAACAAACCCACATTCTTTTTCTTTTGCATACAAACAAAATATATGCAAATTTCCAAAGTCAATGCACAACTAGTAAATTCATCTTACTTTTCTCACCCTCTACATCCACTTTCATAATATCAAAAGATCAGATAGGAAAATTATACCATCCAACTTCAATTGGTTAGCTATGTAAACAAAAGAAGAAAATCTCTATTTTGGATAATAATGTAACCACCATAATCATCATCTAAGAAAACATACAACAATTCTCTAGCAATTTGAGTTCCACAATCAATAAGAAGGTACAACACTAGCAATTATTGCTTCCATAACAATCAACCAATAGTTACATGGAAGATATTGTAACAATCTGGCTTTTGCTTCCCTTTCTTTTAGAATTGCCTATTTGTGTTGCTTCCATGCACATGGGAAGAAAACAAACTTTTCTTGATCTTTACAAGAAGATGAAATTATTCTACAACTATGCCATTATGACTGAGTAAAAGCTTTGGCAAAGCATATGAAGGTGAAAGTAAAAATGATAATGACAAAGGAAAAAAAGCAGGTTGGGTGAAAAAATAGAGGATCGAAGACCAACAAAAGGTAGAAAAGGTGGATGGGAAAATTTTGTAATAGGGCACAAGTGGTATTCCATTGCTTTTTCGGAGCGGCCCACATTGTGTGGACTTGAAAGAGAAAATTCCACCTGTCAAGGGCTTACCACGTGTACATCTTCTAGCATTCAGTTGACTTTTGCATCTCGTTCTTCACAAGTGGGAGCAGGATTCAAAATTGATGCCCGTTTATACCTAAAATATAGGTTATTTAAAAATAAACACGTCATTGTTGACGAACGCCTAATTTAGAAAAATGTCAAATTTAGAGGGACATTAAAAATACGAAAGTTTCAAATTTTATATATATTGAGAGGAGGCTGGGATGATGGTTGTCTATAGCTTTTGCTTGCATCATGAATGAGATAATAAATTTTCAGGATAATAACCTGAAGTAAAATGAAGTGTGTCTCATCTTATTCACTGTAATATCTGAACAACTGTGGGAAAAAATGTGGACCTAATGTGAAATTATATTTTTCGTAGTAGCTTGTGCATGTGTATTTATTACACATGAATGAACTACACTCAAAATCTGGTAGTTTTCCAGCCACACCGAACCACTGTATGTTTGTTTCAGTTGATTCAGATGTTGACGCTGTGCCCACACCTTCGTGGTTAACTCTCCCAAATAAATAATATTTTTTCTCAGCTTTAATGTGCATGTATACAAGTATTTTGAGGTTTTATTTACCAAAAAGTTTTACTGTGTTTCAAGAGAAGGATAATGTGTTTTTTTGTTGTAGTTCCTTGTTATACAAGCCACTTCAACCTTGTATTTGTAGTTATACATGCTATATTGTGTGAGAACGGTTTGACCGACTGGAAAATGCTTCGGCATATTCATTGTATATGCATGTATGTTTCGTCTGCGACATGATCTTTCTTGGCTCTTAGTTTCAGTACCAAATTTATTATAAATATTAAATCGTCTATGTATTTATTAGCAGTTCAGTCTAGAAGTTTACATAATAGGTTTTATTTTTTAGGTTTGTTTTGACTAGTGTCTTTTATTGGAATCGTTATGTTAAAAGAACTTAGGGAAAAAACAATAGAGCCATGTGTTAGAAAACATTTAGCATGAATGTTAGATACTATTAAAAATTTGATTACTAGTGTTTATTTTATCATTTTCAATCACCATAACCATGTTTCATGGAAAAAGAAAGGAAGTTTATGGTTAAACTTGTATAATAAATGTTGAAATTGTAATTTCAACGGGGTACGGGCCAGCTTTTAATATGCCCAAAACAACTCCCAAAAACCACTACTTCATTTGACCGCTTTTGGTTTGCATGTGGTTTTCGTACAAGCGTGCCCGATGCAATAATATTTTGCCACGCGTTCAAATGTACTTTCAGCAAAAAGTGTTTTATCGGGACATAAAGTTCGGCTAAAAAGGGTCTCCCGATATTTGTTGTGAACCGTTCCATTTCATGAGGGAAAATCAACGGTTTTGGGACTTCATCAAACCTGCAGCAAATAAAATTTGACGTGCCGTAAAAGTTTTGAATTTGACCGCCAGTGAAACATAAAGGCAATTTAAATGGGTTCGTGGAGTTTTGGTAAAAACATTTAATTTTAATGTTTTTTATTTCCTACGGAGGTATGACAAATTTATAATAGGTATGGGGATAACATATAGTTTTTAATTTTATTATTTTAAATTCACGGGTGTAACTCTTTGTTTTACTGAACAAGTAAAACGCATTGTAAAGTTTTTTGTTTTACTGAACAAGTAAAACGCATTGTAAAGTTTTTTTTGTCAATTGTATTTTTGGGAATGAAAAGCACAGCAGTGTGAAGAAGTGTATGTAGAAAAATACAGGGGAGCATGTAATGAAATAAGGGAAGAACAGTGTGAATGTAAGAATGGACTCATGAAATGAACTGAAGTTTGCACAGCATTGGGAGGGTGAAGACAGATGAAGTTTTGTAATATGCAAAGTGCATAATGTAATTTTTTTTTATTACAACAGTATATGTAAAAGTCTGTTTTTACAGCAGTAAAGGCAAATGAGATTTTTACACACAGCCGTGTAAAATCTCAGGAGGAGACAGAGTAACTTTTGTTGTAGAATTTCTTTTGGTGAATCCCTCTGAGTGAAAGAGGATGAATCTTGTATCAGGTATTTTTGTTTTAATAAATACAAAGCCTTTTATGGGTGTGTAATACTCTGTTCTCAATTTTTTTTTTTAAGCTTCCCTGTGCAAAAGATTCTGAAGAAAAACAGAGCATTGTCTCTGTGTGAAGTTTGTTTGTTTATTTTTGGGATTTTACCAGAAAAATCCCCAACAGTGGTATCAGAGCAGATCCAGGCTCTTTGAAGGTGTCAAAGAAGTTGAAGGAAGGAGTTTTTGGCTGTAGCAGCTTCTCCAGCAGAGTGAAGTCTCAGGCAAAAGGATCTAGGTATTTTTCATATTAGTTTTTCTGTGTTGCTGTTGAAGAAACAGTCAGTGGTTTTAAAAACATAGTCAGCTATTTGAAGCATAGTTAAGAATGGCAAGGTCAAAGAAGAAAGACTCCAGTCCTCCTAAAAATGTGTCTCCTTCTTCTACTAAAATAGAAAACAATCAATTTGTAAGCATTCTATTTGAGGCTCCAAGGTTCAATGGAAACTTTGATATATGGGAAATAAAAATGAGGACTTTCTTAAAGTCTGAAGGGATTGAAATTTGGGAATCAGTGATTGATGATAGTAAGATGGATGGAGAATCCAAGAAGTACAATGCAAAAGAAGCAAAGACAATCTTGGATGGGCTGCCTGATTCTGTAAAGAAGAATCTAGGAAAATATTCATCAGCAAAGGATATATGGGACAGACTTCATGACCTTCATGCAAAGGGAGCACTGACCATGACTATCAGTGAAGAAGGAAATTCTGAACCCATCATAGAAGCTGAAAATGAGAAGGTTGATCTCATCAAGATTCAAGT
>APFE030853522.1:275112-295794 GCA_000404065.3 Pinus taeda | reverse complement strand
GAGTATGTGGTGGGGGGCGGGTATGGGGAAGTGGGAGGCGTATGTGGGGTAGGAGGTATGGTTAAGGTCGGCATGTGGGGGGTAGGAGGTGGGTAGAAATGAGGGGTGAGGTGAGGGGGAATGGGAGTGGAGTTGGGTAGAGGGAAAGTGGGTGGCTCCAGGGAGTGAGGTAGGGGGCTGGGCAGGGGTGTCATGTCAGATAAGGAGGTCGGGACGGGGAAGGGCGTTTCAGGGTGGGTTAGTGGGTGGGGTATGGGGCGTAGGGGAGGGGAGGAGAGGGCAGGGGCGGTGGGGTGTATGAGGTGGGCGTGGAGGATGGAGTTGCCTCGAGCCCACCATGTTCATGTCAAAAATATTTGTTAATTTCGTTGAAAAAAAAATTTAAGTTTATAAAAAAAATCTAGTGGCCGGTCGATTGCAGGATGGGGTTGCTTCGGGCCCACCATGATCATGATGGAAATATTTTTTAATTTGGTTGAAAAAAAAATTAAGTTTAGAAAATAAATCTACTTCGTTAAACTAATTTAATATGAGAAATTTCAAGGAAAAAAATTTATCTGACCTTTCAATTGCATAAATTGTTCATTGAATATGTTGTTAATCCCAATGTAGGTGCTCCACAAATTCGTTCCAAGTCTTTTGGTGAACCTCAGCAAACCTTGATGTCACTTGAGTAATAGTGATAATGGAATATATAAGTGAAACTAAGAAGATGTTTTATCGTACGGTGAATGCAGGACTAATTAGTTTTGATAAATTTCATGTTAATTTTTTTATGGCGATGAATGAAAATATGATAAAGCGAACAATTTGGAACTGTTTTATAGCGGGGTGAATGTGGGATTACCTCGTTTCTAAAGCGTATTAAAAGAATTTAAAAAAACATTATATTTTTTAGAAAAAATTATATACTTTGACTATTAAAATAATTTACGTAGAAGTTGTAGTTTACAATTTTAACTTTAATGATTTATTTCATAAAAAAAATTAAGTTTACATTTATCATTAAATTGCATAATAAAATAATAAATTGAAATATATCTCATAAACTTTTAGGAGGAAAATATTTTCGCGAAATTTTTTTGGAGAGAAAATTTTGGAGGGAAAATTTCATTCTCTAAGCTATATAATATCTTTAGGAGACTCTACATTTGTATCATTGAACATCTTCTATTTGAAAGGGATGGATTGTCCTGATAGCGAAGTTTCGATTTATACAGCATCAACATCTTTATCATGTAACAACTCTATTCATATGGATGAATATAGTGGGAATTCTTCCACTATGAATAGAAAGTCAGTTCTTCCACTTAGTATTGATCCTAAGGACTATGAGAGCAACACAAATGAAAGAGGAGATGGAGAATTTCAAATAAATAAAGAGTCACGTATTCCACTTAGTCTGAATTCGAAGGACTATGAAAGAAATAGTGATGATAAGATTGATGACAAATTTCAAAAGAATGGAGTCTCACAGTGTCCACTTAGTCCTAATTCTATGGATTATGAAAGCAGCAGCGATGAAGACCAAGATGGTGAAGTTCAAAAGAATGGAGTGTCGCGGTGTCCACTCAGTCCTAATTCGAAGGACTATGAGAGTAGCAGTGATGAAGAGCGTGATAACGAATTTGAAAAGAATGGAGTGTCAAAGTGTCAACTTAGTCCTAATTCTAACGACTATGAGAGCAGCAGTGATGAAGTGCATGATGATGAATTTCAAAAGTATGGAGTGTCACGGTGTCTAGTTAGTCCTAATTCTAAGGACTATAAGAGCAACTTTGATGAAGAGTGGGATGATGAATTCAAAAGTATGGAATGCCATGGTGTCTAGTTAGTCCTAATTCTAAGGACTATGAAAGCAGCTTTGATGAAGAGCGGGATGATGAAATTCAAAATAATGGAGTGTCACGGTGTCCACTTAATCCTAATTCTAAGGACTATGAGAGCAACAATGATGAAGAGCGCAATGATGAATTTCAAAAGAATGGAGTGTCACAATGTCCTCTTAGTCCTGATTCTAAGGACTATGAGAGCAGCAGTGATGAAGGACTTGATGATGCACTTAGTCCTAATTCTAATGAGTATAAAGGTAGCAGTGATGAAGGACAAAATGATACACTTAGTCATAATTCTATGGACTGTGAGAGAAACACTGAAAATGCACATGAGGAAGAATATCCTGTAAATATCAAGTCAAAATTTCCATTGAGTCCGAATTCTATGGACTATGACAGTAGCACTGAAGAAAGGGAAGATGAAGAATATCCTCCAAGTCAGTATTTGAAAAGCACAGTTAATCATAGTGTGGATAACATTCCTCTTAATGATGATAAAAATCCTTATACAAATGATGATCTAAGCATGGAGATGTTGCCAAGAAATATTGTATTGAGGAGTAGGACCAGACCTTTTCGTATCAATACAAGATGTTCTAGATATACAATGGGTAGAGCAGAATATCTTACGAGAAGAAGTTCTATCAGTGCGCTCATTTCAAGTGAATGTTGCCAAAAAGATTGCTTGAAACATATGGATTTCAAATTTGCATTTGAGAGTAGGAAGAGATATTTGGCAATGAATAAAAGCATGCAAAATTCATATTTAGTAGGGTGCATGCAATCTACATTGTCAGGTTATGATTATCATATTAAGACTTTCTGTAGAAAATCTTTCAAAATGTTTCATTCGATTGGGAATTTTCGTCTCTCAAGAATTCAAGAAAATTTGGAAAATGATCCCACATTTTATTCTAAAATACGTCATAAAAGACAGTTTGGGCCATTATCAAACATTGCAATGTCATGGATGAAAGATTTCTTTTCAAAGCATGGAGAGTGTATGCCAAATAGAGAGACAATACATATTCCAGATAATTTTTCGAGATGCGAAATCTACAACTTATACAAAGAATATGCAGAAGGTACTGAGGGACATGGCCAGTTTATTACATATCCATATTTTGTGAAGATATGGAAGAAAGAATTCAACAATGTTCGTATTCCTAAGAAGACAAGGATGGGGATTTGCAGCACATGTGCTTCTCTTAAATAAAAAAGGGACAAATGTGAAGGGTCAGAAAGAGGTAGGCATTCATAACTTTAACTTTTAATATTGTATATTCATCAAGTATGAAAACATATTTCTTAATGGCTTTCTTTTATGTTGTGTAGATTCAATTGTCAAAGAACTTTAGGAGCATCATGAACAACAAAAAAATGAACGGAAAAAGTTGTACAAGCATCGAAAGAAGTGTTATGATAATCCGAATAAATATTTGGGTTTGATAAGTGATGGTATGGACCAGAAAAAAACACTTTTACCACATTTTGTTCGCACAACCGAAAATTTACAGGAGGAAAATTGTATTCAGTATCACTTGGTCGGTTGTATGGTCTTCAATGGGAAAATGTTGTCAAAGGTGTACCTCACAGCTCTAAATATTCAGAATGATGCAAATATGACCATAAACATAATTTAGGATGTGCTTTCTCATTGGTCTGGTAATCTTCCTAATGTTTTGTATCTACAACTAGACAACACTTGCCGTGAAAACATAAATCAGGTTGTTTTTGGATATTTAAACATGCTTGTTGAATTGAGAAATTTTCAGAAGGTAAAGGTTGGTTTCCTTCTTGTTGGGCACACTCATGACCATATTGATCATATGTTCAGTCATTTTTCAGTCACATTGAGGAGGAAGGAAGCTAGGATCTTGCCATCATTAATTGAATGTATTAAGAAATCATACATGCCAGAGCCTACTTTTGATGTGTTGGAAGAAACTGTTGACATGCGAAGGTTTATTATGGGATCATATGGCGAGGAGAAATGCATTGAACAACTTAATGACATTAGCTTCCAACATCAATTTCGTATCAAAAAAATTGATTGGAAAACACTAATATGGGGCAAGAAGTATTCAACTACTACAGAATGGGCACCGTTGTCAGGTTTGCAATTTTTGAAGTTCATTCCAGATCATCCAATATTTGCATCAAAAATATTGTTATTACAATTAGTTGGTGAAGTTCATAATGCATGCAAACAAAAGAGAGATATAAATTATTCTGATTGCCTAGAAGAAATAAAAAAATGTATTAGATATACATATGAGTACTTTCACATTGTTGATTCAGTTTGGTGGGAGTCATTTTTCAATAATCAAAGTGATATCATTTCAACAAGAACAAATGAAGATATTCCTTTTAAAAATCCATTTATTTGGCCACAAAATGTGTGAAATGCACATGAGGAAATAAACATTGTTGAACAGCAACAATCTCAAGGTATCATTAATTCTTCATAGGCAGAGGAAAGAGAGATGTATATTGGTTCCAGAAGATCTAGTGCACAACAGGCCATGGAAGACCTTTACAGGGGTTCAATACAAGATATTAAGGAGCGTTGCATCATCACAGTGCTAGCAGATGAAGATCTCAATGGATATCCATTTTGGGTTGCTAAAGTTATAAAAGTCTTTATATAAAATGAGGATGTTACGAGTGTTAAAGTACATTGGTATGCCACAAATACACACTCATTCAATGGTGTGTATAAGCCAGAGATGGTAGTTGACAAAAAATGGCAGAAAGAGAAAAAGAAAGGGTACGAATATAAATCATCGCCGCACAGACATATTGAAATTGGAGGATGTTGACATACTTGCTTATGACTTCAATTTAACAAAGAGGGGAACTCTTCACTTCAAGATGATAGAGATTTTGAAAAGGTTGTTACCAGTAGGAACAGTATTGAGATGGGAGTCTGCTGAAACCAGTCGTAGATCTAGAAGAATTTTGGAACCTGAAATGATGGGCATGCATGTGGACTCAGATGGGGCACTAGTTGATGAAAGAGAAGAATATGGAACATCTTCATCAGCATCCAGTGACTCATTTGAAGATGTGAATTCTGATGGAATGCAAGAAAATATGAGTGATTTTGAATAATTGTTTAAGACAGTTTATCTAACTGATGTATGTGTCATCTCTTGAAATAAAATTTTTTATTTCCATATGGTGTTAAATGAGAAGTTATGAGACATTTTTATGTTGTTAGATCATTTTACTAGCATTTGTTTTAAGTTTTGAAGATTGACCCTAAAAAAAAATCATCGTTCTAGTATAATCACTTTTTCGTTTTCAAGCTATATTTTGCAGGAAAATTTTATTTTGACTGCCATTTTTAAAACATGTTCAAAATTAGCCCTAAAAAAAAAAACCATTGTTCCAGTATACACACTTTTCATTTTTAGCACTATTTTTGATGTTTTTCTGGCATTTTTTAGCGAGAGCTCCCGTTTTGAGTTTATAGTTCTCGTTTCAAAGTTTACATTATTTAGTCTCGAGACTTCTGTGATTATGTTGTCGGTGACTGCTATGCCTCTCCCCCTCACTATGGAGTGGTCATCTTGTAGGTTATGTAAGCATTCAATTGCCACAGTCTCGTTAGACTCCTGCAAGTGGTTAAGATAAGTCAGCTACCTTGCTCTTGCCATGATTTCCTGGGCAGTAGCAGAGATTGTTAACACTTATGGTTCTCTCCAGATCGATCTTCCTCCCATGGTTTGGCTGTAAACTCTCAAAGGAACGACAACTGTTTGCGCTGTTGAAACACAGAGAAGCTGACGGACGCAAGACTCGTTCAACTCTAATGCCTCAGAGTATACAATGGAAATGGCTTTGAATAGCAAGTCATGCAAAAAAACAAAATAAAAAGAAATACTATACCGTTGAGCCGTGTTATACCCTAGTACATAACTTCGCGAATAATTAGCTGACACATAATCAAGGGAATGATGAGGTTAACCTCCCCCCTGCAATGTGATAGGCTGTCCTAGCCGTCAAATAAAGGAGTAGCGTCCGCTATGCAAAAAATTCTTTAAGGAATAGTGTATGGCAATATGCCATGTTTACAAAAGCAGCGTATTTCTGAAATCAATGTGTAGAGTTGCGTCACTTAATACGTAAGAGACTGTGGTGATATGATGCAAGGTTGGGGATAAGACATTTTCCGTAAATAAAGAGTCTCATGTGGTCATTGCTAATTGTTCTATCATGATTGGTGATAATATATATTCATGCATTATATGGTTGGGGAAATAAGATATAATTGATTACCACAGCATAAGAAATAGAAGGGTGCTAATAACTTACCTATTGGTGTAAATAATGCGACTTCAATACCATTGACAATGCTCTGTTGCCAACAGGTGTTCATAACCTTGGGAGAGTTGCTTATTTCACCCATGGAACCATGATCCTTTCTGTATGCTTAGGGAACATTGTGTAATGTCAAAATGTAGGCCATTATGCTGGCTTGGTGACCAGTTAGCCATAATGCCATTCACGAGGAAGGAGCGAAGAGTGGGGAGGCCAGCTCATGATGAGACCTCCTGTTCCAAGGCTTGTTTATTTGATATACCTTTTGGACCATATCCTTGGTGTGGTGGCCATAGCGGTAATGCCACTTTGCTTTCGTCCTCATGATCATGGTAGGCCAGCTCTTAATGAGACTCCCTATCTTGCATTTGACAATTTATAAGTCATGTTTGCTTTTTTTTCTTTCTTTTTCATAAAGTGCCTTCCCTATTTATACACAAAGGGTGGTTCAACACTTCTTAAGAGTAGTAATGGTGGAAAAAGTCTTAACATCCCAATAGGAAGATATAAACCCTTTTCTCTTATTCCTGAATAATAATCAAAGAGGATTAAAAGGGACCAACATGATAGAGATAACCAATCATAGAAGAATTAGTAGAACAATGACAGCAAAAGATGATGAATAAGCATGTCCTTCCTTCTGTCCTCTTACCAATTCAGTGCAATTTCTTATAAAGATAGCGATTTATGATTGACTGATTTCAGTGATTTTGTTTCCATTACATAAGTGCATAGTTGTATTCAAAAAGCCTTAATAGAACAGGAACAATAAGCATCCTCAATTTAGAACAGCAAAAGGAACAAGTTGTTGCACAGGGAGATCAAAAGCATACAAGTGGTGTTCCTTTTGAGAAAAGGAGCAACAAAAGTCCACAAATGTTGTCCCTTTGGAAAAGGAACAACATCACACACAAGTACCCTTCCTTTGGAACAAGAATAGTAGATCACACAGGTGTCGTTCCTTTGGAAAAGGAACAACAAGAATCACAATTGTTGTTCCTTTAAAAAATGAATAGTATAGCACACCAATGTCGTTCCTTTGGAAAAGGAACAACAAGCATAAAAAATATTGTTCCTTTGGAAAAGGAACATAAAAACACACAAAAATGTTGTTCATTTAGAAAAGGAACAGCAAAAATCAGAAATATTGTTCCTTTGGACAAGGAACAGCAAAACTAGCAAATGTCGTTTCTTTGGAAAATGAGCAGTAGAAATGAAAAACGTTGTTCCTTTGGAAAATGAACAGCAAAACAAGCAAATTTCATTCCTTTGGAAAAGGAACAGTCGAGATCAAAAATGTTGTTCCTTTGGAAAAGGAACAATAAAAACATACAAATGTTGTTCCTTTGAAAAATGAACAACAGCATTCGAAAATGTTGTTCCTTTGGAAAATGAACAACAAACCACACAGAAATGTCGTTCCTTTGGAAAAGGAACAACAGAAATCGAAAATTATGTTCCTGTGGAAAATGAACAACAAAAATATACAGATGTCGTTCCTTTGGAAAAGGAACGACAGAAATCGAAAATGTTGTTCCTTTGGAAAAGGAACAGCAAAACACACAGATGTCGTTCCTTTGGAAAAGGAATGGTAGAAATAAAAAAAGTTGTTCCTTTGAAAAAAGGAACAACAAAAACACACAAATTCCATTCCTCTGGAAAAGGAACAACAGAAATAAAAAAATTTGTTCCTTTGGAAAAGGAACAATAGAAATAAAAAATGTTGTTCCTTTGGAAAAGGAACAGCAGAACATAGAAATAAAGAAAAAGAACAAAATTACAGCAAAATGACGGCTGATCCAAAAGGGTTTGTTCTTTTGAAAAAGGAATAGCCAGAAGAAAATGTTGTTCTTTTGAAAAAAAGGAACAACAGAAATAGTAACAGCAAAATGTTGATTCAAAAATATGTACAAAAATGATTCAAGAAAAGAAATTATGTACAAACTGTAAAGAGAAGTAAATTCCTGAATGAATTACAGGTGAGGAAGACTTCTCTCCTCCCCCAAAATCTCCATATCTGAATCTTGGCGTAGCTACTGGCAAAAGGACTCCTGAGTGAGTGGTTTGCGATAGAGACGAGCTTAGTGACCATTTGCCTTGAAGGCATATCTAGAACCATCAATAGTGATTAGAGTAAGGGTACCATTGTCATGTACCTTCTGGATTTCATATGGTCCCAACCAACGAGTCTGGATTTTCCTAGGGAAGTCCTGAAACCTGGAGTCGTACTAAAGAGCCCAGTCTCCTTCGTGGAAGACTTTATTTCTAATGAGAGCATCATGCCATTTAGCTCTCTGCTGCTGGATCATAGTAGTGTTTTGAAGTGCAGAGTGCCTAATTTCATCTAGTTGATTGATCTACTATAGTCGATTAATTTGTGCCTCAGTTAGGTCTAAGCCAACTTCCTGTGATGTTCGTAATGTTTGGATTTCAAATTCTATGGGGAAAATGGGATGTTTTCCAAACACTAGTTAATAAGGTGAGTAACCAGTGGTACTCCTCCATGTTGTTCTGTAAGCCCACAATGCTTCAGGTAGTCTAGCAGCCCAATCACGTTTATGTGATGCAACAATTTTCGTTAGGATTGTTTCTATTATTTTATTGCTGCTTTCTACCTACCCATTTGCCTGTGGGTGGTATGGAGTAGTGATTTTATGCTGGACATGATAACTGTTGAATGTTGCAGCTATTTTGTTTCTAGCAAACTGTGGTCCACCATCTGTAATTATCTCTCTTGGAAGTCCATAACGTACAAATAGATGGAATAGGAACTATATGATAGAGTCCTTTGTAGCTCTTGGCAATGCCTCTGCTTCAACCCACTTGGTGAAATATTCTATTGCCACCAAAACATATGTTTTCTAGTTTGATGATGGGTTGATTGGTCCAACGAAATCAAGAGCCCATCGCTCGAATGGTTCGATGACTAGTTGTGGTTTCAGAGGCATCTCATCAGACTGACTAGGGCGTCCTGCTCTCTAGAAATTGTCACAGGCTTGGACAAACTTATTTGCATCTTTGAAAATCGTGGGCCAATAATGCCTTGTTTGTAGCACTTTATGTCCAGTTCTGCGATCGGAAAAATGTCCACCACATGGTCCGTCATGGCAGGATTTCAAAATGTCAAAGATTTCATCCTCTCGAATGAATCTCTTGATATGCATGTCTTCCCCTGTGTGAAACAAATAGCCCCCAATCCAAGAAAATCTAGTACTTCGCTGAACAATTTGTTTTCGCTCATTAGGGGTTAGATGATTTGGTAGTTTACCTACTGCTAGGTAATTGGCAACATCAGCATACCAGGGTGTTTGAACAGTCACAGCAAACAGATGCTCATCCGGAAATTGATCTTCAACTATTGTTGCATCAACTGGCTTTGGCATTCTTGAGAGAAAATCAGCTATAGGATTTCCTTTTCCAAGTCGATCCTTGATTGTAATATCAAATTCCTGCAATAAAATCAGCCATCTAGTTATTCTGCCATTTGTGATAGGCTTGTTTGCCAAATATTTTATGGCAGAATGCTCTGTGTACAAGATAACAGGATATCCAGAAATATAATGTCTGAACTTATTGACAACATGTATTATAGCGAGAAATTCTTTTTCAGTAACAGTGTAGTTTAATTCAGCAGGGGATAAATTTTTGCTAATGTAATAAATTGCATATGGCTTTCTATCGTCTTCCTGCCCAAGGACTGCTCCAATGGCTATATCTGAGGCATCAGATGATATCTGGAATGGAAAATCCCAATTTGGTCCTTGAAGGACTGGGGCTATGGATACGAGCTTCTTCAGATCCTTGAAAGCACGTTCACATTTTTCTGTCCAAAGAAAATCAACGTTACTAGTTAGCACATACAAAGGTGCAACAATACGTGAATAATGTTCTGTAAACCTCCTGTAATAACCAGAAAATCCAAGAAAACTACGTACCTCTGTTTGAGTGGTGGGAGTAGGAATAAGTAAAAGTATTTGGATTTTGGCTGGGTCTACCTGAATGCCAGCTGCTAAAATATAGTGTCCTAGGGTAAGTCCTTCCATCATCATCATATAACATTTTTCATGGCTTAAACAAAGCCTGGTAGCAATGCAGCGTTGTAAGACTTTTTCTAGTGTATCCAGTGCTGGATCGAAATCATCTTCGTATGGTGTAAACTCATCCATATATACTTCAAGTCCATTTATTAAGTCTGCAAAAATGATAAGGACAGCCCTTTCGAATGTGGCAGGAGCATTGCATAAGCCAAAAGATAAAACTCGGTAGGCAAATGTTCCCCAAGGACAAGTAAAAGTAGTTTTGTCCTGGTCTTTAGGGGCAATCTGTATTTGATTGTACCTACTGAAGCCATCGAGGAAAGAAAAAAATTTCTTTCCTGCCAAAGTGTCTAGTACTTGGTCGATGAATGGGAGAGGGAAGTGGTCTTTTTGTGTTGCTTTATTTAGCTCCATATAGTCCACACAAATTCTCCATTTCCCATTCTTTTTTGGTACCACCACAAGCGGGGAGACCCATTTACTATCAGAGATAGGGTAGATAAAATTAACATCTAAAAGTTTTTGAAGTTCAACTTTTACCACATCTTTTAGATGAGGATTTAGTCTTCTCTGAGGCTGTCGAACAGGTCTCGCATATTTTTCTATGTAAATGTGGTGTGTACATAACTACGGGTCAATTCTTTTCATATCAGGGTAGTCCCACGCAAATGCTTCTTTATATTTCCTTAACACATGAATGAGCTTCATTTCTTGTTTGGATGTGAGGTTGGCATTAATGTTTAAGGTTTTTCCCGGTTCAATTTTCACAATTTTACTATTTGCAACAGGGATTGTATGATCATGTGTATCTTTCAAAGGATCTTCTTCCAATTCATTATCAAATGCTGCTTTTATCATATGACATTGTGTGCGAGATGTGAGTTCAGTTTGACTAATGAAATCATTAATGGCATTGTCTTCTGTTTGGTCTTTCAAATCAAGTGCTTCTTGTATAGTTAATGGAGATCTAATGTTATCAGTAAGGTATGATATATGGTGCCTATCAGTTTTGACTATTGTGACACTTGGCTGCACTGGGGGATATAGAACTAAGTTCTTGATATCTGTTCCCCTCGTTATGATCATATTTTCTTATCAACAGCCAATATAGGCATCGACAGTGGCGAGCCAAGGTCTTCCTAAAATCAATGGATGTCCATCAAGTCAGGTTTTGGGATTTATTATCATAAAATCGGTTGGATATTCGCAAGAGTCAACAGAGCCCATGGCGTCATGTAGTATGCCCTCTGGCCTAACCATAGACTGGTCAGCCAATTCTAACAAGGTAGAGGTGGGTTCTACAGATGTAATGCCTCGATTTTGGCAAGTAGTGGTCGTTAAGATACTAATTGCAGCTCCAAGATCAACTAAGGCATTGGACATGGTCTGACCATAAATTTGGACAATTACTATTGGGTTTCCTAGGTCTTCGTATTTAATGGGTTTTTCTTTTCTTGACAATAAGTCAGATAAAGTGCCGACTACTTGGAATCTTGGATTATTTGTGCACAATTCATTGATAGTTTTTGCGTATATCGGGATATCTTGAATGGCTTGGAGGAATGGAATTTTTATGTACAAATTTTGTAATTCTCCCAGAATGTCAAAATCAGGATGCTGTATAGGTCGAGGTATGACTAATCGTTCTGGGAATGGGGGAGAGGATGTGGTTGCTTGATTATGAGTTTGTTGTTTATTCACATCCTCTTCTTGTGACAAATGCTCTCTGGGTAACTGATCTTCAACCTGAACTATCTTATCTCCCTTGGTGTCAATAATACACCCAAATCTTAACTGAAGATCATTACACTCCTTCAGATTGGCTCCTACTGCTAGTGTTTCTATGATTTGGAGAGATTGGAATGATCTGTTATTTGGTTTAGGGTTGGGCTGGGCTGGGAGTTGCGGTCTCAGATTAGACTGGGGATTTCGTTGTAAGGATGACAGTGTAGGTTGAGGGAGAGGAATAGTTCCTACTGGCTGATGCATTGGTCTCTGCCAGTTTGTCTACCAAACTGAGCTTTGTGAAGTAGGGGGAGTCCATTGTGGTGCGTATGGGTTGTTTTGCCAATATGATGGGGTATAAGGAAGGTTTGGCCAACCGGATTGGCTTGCTTGATTCAACGACGGGTTTGAGGAAGGAAATGACTGTGGTGACCAGTTTGGAAATGGGGGTTGGAATTGACTTTGCCACATGTTATACTGTTGAGCATTATACTGTGGAGTTTTAAAAGAAGAAGTTGGGTCTGGAAACATACCAGATTGTCGCGGCTGCCACTGACAGCGATGGTTGAGAAAATACACCGATTTTGGCTCTTCTTCTGCTTCCTTATATACTACTTTCAGTCCAGGAAGTGAGGGACAACTTTCCATAGGGTGAACTTTTGTATAGATGGCGCATGTTTGGACTGCATCCAGTGGACACTTCTTATGGCTATGCTTCTTCCTGCATCTGGGACAGAAGATTGCCAAATTCTATTCTGCCTCCATTTGCTTCTGCTTGGCCTGCAAAATATCCAGTTGTGTAGTTAGTGTCCCTAGTATATTAGTTTTAAAATTTTCCAATAAATTTCCAATTTCTACACACATTACTCCTTCTGACGATATTTTATTATCTCTTACAAACCGATCATGTTCTACCAGTTTTACTCTTGTGCTTCCTCTCGAGCTCCTGATACATAAATCAATGATGTCTGCAAAACTTTCTTGATAAATATCTCATTTTCCCATGATGTTTAATGTTTTGATCCATTGTTCCTTCATGACCCTTATTAAAGTTGTTTTCAACACATTATCAGGTAAAGGGAGTGATGCAAAGGGAGATATTTGTAGATTATACTGGAAACATTCCACATACTCCTCTAATGTTTCCTTTCGTCTAGCTATCATCTGGAATATTTCATCCTTTAGTTCTCTAGACTTGCAATAGTTCTGGTATTTTTTTAGAAAAGATTATTTCATTTTCTCCCAATTATTTATAACACCACCACCTAATCCCATAAACCATCTTAAAGCAGCCCCTTTTGGCGTAGAGGGAAATAGTTTCAGTTTCTGGGGGTCGGTGGTGTAATCATATCCCCTGCACAGTACATCAAATTCAAATAAAAATGCATTCCTGATGTAAGCCCATGGAATATAGGGATATGTTGAAGAGGGATTGCTTTTATGGGCGCATTTGCTACAAAATCCACTATGGGGTATTTTAATGTATAGGTTTGGGTGTTTGGCTGGGTTTGAGCCATTGGGTCGAATATATGGCAATAACCTTCTAGGATATCTAGGAGGGTATTCCTAGGTTGAGAGGTAATGGCTTTAACAGGAATATTTTTAATAGCACTTCCTCTATCTAGGACTATTCTCTGAGGAGATTGGGTTTCTTCAACGATGATTTTTGCAGCACTTCCTTTGTCTGGGTTGTTCAGTGGATGAGTTGTCCCAAGAGGAGATCTCGGTTCCTCGGTTTCCCCTATCTCTCCTCCTCCTTCACAAAGATTACTGAAATTCCCTTCCTACAATAGTTCTGGAGTAGAATTTTCAATTTCTTGGAAGCCCTGCTCTTCAGTTTGACTATGCACCTCAGCAATGGCTATAGATGGTGAACCTGTGGCCTCAAGGGAACTAGTAGGTTGTTTAGAAATAGCTTTCCTAGGTCCTGAGGGCTGAGTTTCGGCTTTCTTGTAGATTTTGTCTATGAAGGTTGATCGTCCAAGGGTCACTGACCCCTTAGCTTTTTCTGGCTTGGGTAGAGGTTTGGAATTTTTTTTTCTGGCTTTTTTTGCTTAGTCATGCACTCAAATTAACTACTAAATCCTACTTAAACAAACATAAACAAATATGCAGGAAAGTGGGCAAAGGAGTAGGTCTTTTACATGCTCCATATGTAGGTTCTCACCTTTAGTTTTCAAAACCCAATTCTTCCCTAGCAGGTTCGTACACTACTCTGAGAAAAAGGACAAATGTCTACACTCTTTCCCGGGCAACGACGCCAAAATGTGGAGCTATAAAAAGGGTCTCTTTCACCTCTACTTACCTCACATTAATATGTCAATCCAGGAATGTTTTTCTATTTTAGAGAGTGTCTCAGTCTGAGGCTATCATTTGCCAGAGTAATGCTAGTAGCACAGTGTTTGAAAATACAAGAGTAAATGGATGCTTGTTTATAGCTTAACTACTTCAAAAGATTAAATCACACGTTCAGAATATTAAGCAATTTATCAGCCAAGGGTTTGGTAGCAATAACCCATCCCTTTGGAAACTGATGGAAAAGGAAATAGGAGAATAGATCAGGGGTCTGGGAGCTGGACAGTAGACGCCAATGCTCACTACAGCCTGAGATGGTTCTTCACACCAATAATAAGAAATGGAACTACAGATAAGAAATGGAATGGCAAAGAAATCAAACAACAATGAAATGGAACAACAAACCTGAAATGGAACAACAAGTCTGAAATGGAACAACAATTCAGAAATAGAACAACAGTCAAGAAATAGAACAACAACTATGTCTATCAAGCCGTAACATCTTAGCCTATCAAATCAATAGCATTAATCATAATCTACAGAAACCAAACGTCAATCCTTCACACAAATGGAACAACACTGATTACTAATACATTATGGAACATCACTGAAAACCATATATACACAACATACTCAAATATTAATCTGATTTAGTTATCACCTCGGTTAGAAAGAATACGATTGCATTTCAAGATAGAGAAGTAGTATTCAAGAATCCAACAATCACAAAGAACATGACTTCCAAGATGAATTTTGTAATGTTAAGGAACAAGCGCACAACACAAAAGCTCTATAATGGAACAACAACAATATTATGTAGAAACTAACCATATTATATCAACATCTAAAAGAACCGTAATATGATGCAGCATCAATACAATAATTTGGCCTTCAGAAACCTTAATGGATTAAACACAACAGAGCATGTGATGTAAACTTTATAAAACACATCAGATTACCAGATCATGTCGATAAGAAAACCATGAAAAAACCACCTGTAATGGTACAAGAGCAAGTGTCCTCCAGGGTCGGGCCCCTAGCCTCTAGGGGTACACCACTTGAAGTTATTCCAAACTCAAAGATGAAATAGTAACCAAGTTTGTATTAATGCATCAAGTAAAATTACAGTAGAGCAGTTCTTAACAAGACACGATGATCAAAGTTTTGATCTTTAAAAGAAATTACATAAAGGCATAATAACATCTCTCCTTAGCTAACAGTGTTGCCCCTTCCATAAGGGTGACGATGGAGATATCTATATGCATAAATAGATAATACAACGATCCCTCAGGATCAAGGATCCTGAGGGATTCACAGAACCATTAACCCGTAGTCATTTCTTCTCTTTTCTGCGCCAAGCTGATATCTCCACTTCCATTCCCAGGCTGATCCGTTTTGATCTTGTTTCCATGCAATCTGCCGTCGAAGGGGCAACAATTAACCCATATTTGTCTTTTCCTTTAGAACGACAACTTCTCGTTTGTTCTCCTTCCTGCATAAAGAAACGACAACTGTTAGTTTTCTCGTTTTCCATATTAATCTCACATGTTTTATTACAATTATTTATCGTTTTTTAAGTTCATGATGGAAAAAGGCTTGTAAGTTCTAATGAAAAGATACTGAAATAATCATTAAAACATACCTTCTTTAGTACTCCACAGAAGTGTTATGAAATTGTGAGATTCCTATTAGCCTTTAGCCCCTTCTCTTTACCCCTTATTGTTTTTGCTCCATGGGACTGGGTGTTGTGACTGAGGGCTTCATACACCTCTGTACTAGAATTTTAGAGCTCCCACATATCGTAAATTTATTAAGGGAGTGGTTACGAAATCACGAAATTTTGATTTGCCATTTAGCCCCTTTGGGTTTGCCCATTATCGCATTCCCAACATCAGACTAGGTGTTGTGACTGAAGGCGTAACAATTAGGTGCTAAGGCCTCCTAAATCCTATCTAGGGCCTATATCCTTGTGTATTTTCTCTCTGCCTTGGTTTATTTAGCTTCCATGACCAAACACTAACACATTAGAGCTCCCTAGTATCAAAAATTTCTTCAAAATTAATTTACAGAGGAGGTACGAAATATTCAGCCTCTGATAAACCTACATGGCATCTTCATAGCTCTTGTAGCTCTTAGATGTTAAGCCCTGCTCTAACCCCTTGGTTCTTTAGGTCTCCATGACCAAACACCAATCAACATTGAAGCTCCCTTGTATTGGTACTTTTTCAAAATTCAATTATAGAGGAGTTACGAAAACTCTCACCTTCGAAATGTTATTCTTGAA
The DNA here is from genome assembly GCA_000404065.3 of Pinus taeda. NCBI lineage: Eukaryota > Viridiplantae > Streptophyta > Pinopsida > Pinales > Pinaceae > Pinus > Pinus taeda. Next base: position 279,292 of record APFE030853522.1, on the reverse strand, counting down.
TCGTATCATGATCTTGTCATCATCTCCATGTGGTGTCTAGTTAGGGATGACAAGTGTCACCAGGATTTCCCCCATTATGCCACTCAAATATGCTGAATCTGACTGCCACATGTCCTTTTTACAACCATTTCATGCTAATTTCATCTGCCACCATCATGTCCTAAGGACCAACAACTTCCTACCATGTGTCATGTCCGAGGAGAGAGAAAGGGACCTTGTTTCTTTCGTTTTGCAAATGATTTATTTGTTAATTCCTACACCTCGAATCCACAAATGCTTTTAAAAAAGATTCATTAATAAGAGCTTTCAAAATTATGAAATCCCAAAGTTTCAAAGTTCCAAAATTTATATTTTCTAAAATTCCTTACCTTCCCTGGTTCTGAGGATTTGAGCTTGAGTGTTTGAAATTCACCTTCCTTTTGATATTCAACCTTCTCTGATATTTAGGCTACTCTGATTGACTAAGACTTTGACATTATGACCTTCTAATGTCCCAGGGTACTCAAATTTTGTCCTTCTGATATTTTATCCTTCTGCTATTTTGGTCTTCTAAGATTCCAACACTTGGAAGTCTTGAAATTATGACGCTATGAAATTTGACCTGCGATCCCTATTCAGAGGTCCTCAAATTTGGCTTGCTCCTAAGGAATTCAAGATCCTTACTTTGAATATGAAGAATTATTTATCTCAAGATCCATTTCTGGACTTCCACATACTGTTGGAAAGCTCTTTCCGAGAACTAACCAACTGTGATAACTCCAAGAGTATATGAGCTAATATATTGAGGAAAAATATCCTCCAAAGTTTGGGACTACCAACCACGATAGTCATCCTTTTATGGCTTTTTCAATAGGCCTACAACTATGGTATTTCTCTACCAAAGACTGCATCCATCATAAGGCTCCCCCTAAGCTTGACACATCTAAAGCATGGGATTATTAACAACCATAGTCATCTTTTTTGGCAACAACCATAGGAATCCCCCTGAGCTTGACACATGAAGAATATTAATGCTAACATCTACTGCCATCACAACTAACCTGGTGGACATCAATGTTGTCTTGGCTAACATCATTATAGCACATACATCCATGTTGATCTGGTTGACATTAATGCCAACACATTTGCTAATTGTTAGGCAATGCAAAATGCCCAAGTTGATCTCCCAACATGGTTGTTGACATCAATGCTAACATACTTACTACCACTAGCCAAATAGACAATGCCAAGAGTCCAAAACATGAAATAAATTCATTAATTTGAAAAAAAATGAATTCAATTGAAAGGAATTCTTACCCAAGAGTGAATTCATGAATATGGGTTACACTTTTGGGCCAAATGTGGCAATGAAATTTCAAAATTTTCCTCTTTTATCAAATTGAAGCCCTCAAAATTCACATGACCATTATGAATTTTTATTCGAAGTAAAAAGAAAATATGTGCAATATTATGTTTTTGTCCTAATGATATTTTTTGCAAAAGTGTCATGCGGAATGAGTCAATCTTGCAGACAAGATAGACCTTCCTAGAATCTAAATAAGACCTAATGACAAGCAAACTAACCAGACACTACCTTTCTCTAAATGTGCTTTTGATAAATAATGGCAAACAAATATGTTTAAGGCCTACCTCATTTCCAACGCAAGTTTGGGGATGCCTTCGCTCCTTTGATCCAAGTAAGTTCCTTTGTCTAAAACCTGCAAACACAAACAAGGAAAACGATTAAATAGCACCTGAATAACCAATATTATAAAACATATTTAACATGAAAGTCAAGGAATCCATGAAACAAATAACATGAGATATTTGTTGAGAAAAATGAGCTTGATTGTATTAATTCAAAAGAAGAAGAACTTTACAACCTTTGCCTTGACGCTGTACAAGCTCCTCTGAGGGTCCAACAAGAAGTCTCCTCTACTTTGACAAGCTTCACTCACTCCCCAATGAAGCCAAAAAGGTATGTGATCTCTCCTCTTAAGCTCAAATAGGAAGTCTTGATTTCACCAGCATTTACCCTAAAAAATGTTCAGCTTCTAACTTCCCTAGCCACTAACCCAATGCCTCAATTTATAGTGCAATGGAGGGTAGTTACTAGGTCCTCCTTCAAAGGGAGAGAATCCTTCTTCAAAGGGATAGCTCCTCCTAACAAGGGATTAGCTCCTTCTCTTTTGGGATGCATGAACCACTTTGGAGCGAACAATCCACGTCAAAATTCCTTCTAGAAACATCTAGAATTAACCCAAAGTGAGTTTTTTAAGATAAAAATTGCGCCTTTTGACTTTCACAGGGGTACGCACCCTCCCCTTTACATACAGAGCGTATAAGTATGCAAGTACTCTGAACAAAAGGTGCGGGCCCGCAGGCAAAAGTGAGAGAATGTGCGGAACCAGAGTTACATTGCTTTTTTGATGTCTTTCTCTCATTTCCAAAGCTTGTTTTGAAGAGCTGAGGTCTGAGACTTGCTTAGGAGACTGGCATAGGTGGTGATAGACCCATATTGACTGCAAATAATCAAGGTGACGATATTTTTGTGTAACAAATTGCCCCATAAAGTGCGAAGTCTGTAGTAGGTGAGGATTTTTTATTTATCATTTAGGAAGAGTGAAGCACTTTATCATTTTGAGGATCATCTTGCGGAGAGCCCGGTTGGAACCTGTAAAAACATTCGATGTAAAATATATATATGAGATCATATCATCACTGAGGTAGGCATTCCCATACTCAGATAAAAACTGACTAAGAGACTAAAAACTGACTAGAATACTAACGACTGCTCTGATATAGGAATGATCTCGTAACACATCATAAGTACATAAACATGTGGACACAGTATAGATGCAGCCATCTGTTTATGAACAGTCCATAGTATAATGAATACAAAATTCCTCGCAGCCTGGATGGTGGAAACTAGATCCAGGGTCTTTATTTCTACGTCCCGAAATAGTACGATTCTATCCATGCGAATGAATGTGTCGAAGTCGAACATGGTAGAAACCGCTTGATTACCAGTCAATGATGTAAATTGTTAACAAGCGTGAGAGAAACCACCAGTAATGAAAATGGCTCTCAAAGTACTCAGTACAATCCATGAGATGTGATAAGATGTGTTGATGTCGAACATGTTATGGGATCCCTTGATCGAAAGTCAATGATGTAAACTATCGTCAAAGGCGAGAAACCTGCCATTCAGGCATGCGGATTTCAAGGTACTGACGATTTCCTATATCATCTTTCTAGATAATGAGTTGAAGTCGATAGAAAGCGATCCGTCGTAGGCAAGGCCACAACACGAAATCATAGATCAAGCTGAAGAAATTTAGTTGCAAATACTGACTCAGGGATGGTCAAGATGGATGACAGACATTTTGTAGATGAATGGCTTATTTGCACTGACCTCTTGAACACATAACGACACGACATATGGTTTGGTGACAAGTGACCCAAAGTTAATACCTAGAAACCAGCTAAAGACTTTCAATATGGTTTGATCAACTGTTAGGTAAAGGATTTCCCAACCCAAGTGAATGAAAGTGTCATGTTCGAGAGTGGTTATAAAGTATGACAAACAGACTCACTTTTCCCTCTTTTCCCCCACCATTTTTGGCAGGTACCTCTTTATTTTTTACAAGCTTGAGGAGGATAACATATGCTTGATTATAAGCTCACCCTTCGGGTGAGTCCAACGTATTTTAAATTCGAACCCTAAGAAGGAGTGGTCTGTTCCTGTTTGTAATTGAATAGGTCCTTTACTGTCCAAATTTAACGAGTCCATTTTAGGAAAAACTCGGCGTTTTTCATTTTTAGAGAGTCTGAAAAAACTTAAGAAGACTTCAGGGTTGACTTTTTCGTAAATTTGTGTCTCCCAAGCCCAAAAAAGTATAAAATAATACTTGAGAAAACCGCTTGATCTTTTACGACCAAGGAGTACTTTTCGTTATTAGTATCTTTGACCCGAAAAAGTAAAAAAGCAATCAAGGACACGTCGTTTATAACCAATATCGAATTTGAAACGACAAAAATCTGGCAATCTTTTTATTTTTTTACGGTCAGAAAAGAGTTGTAAATAGACCATCTTTTAGTTCCGTTTTAACGAGCTTAAAAGAAAAACTCGGCAATATTTTCATGTTTTAGGAGTCAGAAAAGAGCTTAAAGGTAACTCTAGCTGAAAATGATAGATTTC
>APFE030853522.1:219784-253234 GCA_000404065.3 Pinus taeda | reverse complement strand
AAGTGACCCCAGGCTCCTCGACAATAATCCAAGGTTTACCGTTTGTAATACGTGAATATCTGGCGTCGTTCCCAATGAGGAAGGATTGATTCCCACACTGTTTCGGACACGATCGCGTGCTTCTCCTTTAAGAGGATCTTTCACAGAGTATAAATGCAACAATTGGATTTCTCCTACCGCAAGATAAAGCTACTTGTTTGTTTTACTTATCTTGGAGAGTTAATTACTCCCTACTCCAAGATACTAGCCTAAGCTATATTGGTGTATCAGAGCCCTAGAAACAAAAATTTTCTAGATTGATTTTATATTAAGCGTGATTTTTAGTGGTTTTTGATTAAGTCAAAAGGTGATGGAGATGAAACTTATGGTGTAAAGGCTCGACTCAAAATCACTACAAAAATGCACTTAAGATGACTAACTAATCTTTTCTTTTCAATGAAGTTCTAGCTAAGAAAGAGTTGGAAGAAAATGCAAATATTTGAAAACACAAATCTTTCTTAACAAACAAATCAAAAGAAGAGTATTTGTTCCAATGCACTCAAAATGAGACAACTAGTTATTTTCACAAGAATTCCCTTTTTCATTTGAACACTCAAATGCTACCAAGGCAAAATTTTTTCAAAAGAGATCTTTTTTATATTTTATAAAACATTTTAAAACTATGACTAAAGCAAATCTTTGAGAAAACTATGAATAAAGCAAACTTAAGATCTACAAACTATGAAAACCTATTTGAAGTAAAAGCTCACAAAATGTCTTTTCAAGGATGTTTTACTTGGCTATAAGCAAACCAAGGACCAATTTTTCTAGAATCACAAATAAGTCAAGAACAACCAATTTTGTTTTCTTTTTGAAAATGAAAATCCAAACTTTCAATCACAAGCTTTTCGAAGTTCTGTAAAGAGAAAACTCAAAGCGGATTCCTCAACAAGGGGAGATTTCATAAATGGTTAGACTCATAAGAAGGCTGATAGACACTAAGGTGATCTGAAGTCCCTACATCTTCTAAGCTCAGAGCCACTACATAGCCAAGTTGAAAAACAAACCCAACAAGCAAAGCTTCTAGGAATTCCACCTAAAACCCTAATGCTAATGAAATTAAACGAAGGAAATATTTCAACAAGTCACATGTAGGTATGGGCAGAGGATAATAACTACAAAATCAAGATAAAACTAATTTAAAGAGTAAAATTCAAAATTTCAGAATTTTAGCAGGGTACGCAGGTTCAGAGTTTACACAGGTGCATCTACGCTCTGTGCACAAAGTAAAAGTGCGTACAGGTACACACTGTGATACAAGCACAGACTGCGGACTTCGACTAAAGTAATGAAAAATAAAAAACAAACCTAAATCCACTAAATGTACCCAATTCCACACACAACAAGCCAAAAACAGAAACAAAAAGGCAAGTTTCTCAAGTCAAAGAAAAACGAGGAAAACAATCAAGTCCCCAGCGGAGTCGCCATTTTGTCGTGCGGAATGAGTCGATCTTGCAGACACGATAGACCTTCCTAGAATCTAAAGAAGACCTAATGACAGGCAAACCAACCAGACACTATCTTTCTCTAAATGTGCTTTTATAAATAATGGCAAACAAATGTGTTTAAGGCCTACCTCATGTCCAACGCAAGTTTGGGGATGCCTTCGCTTCTTTGATCCAATTAAATTCCTTTGTCGCAAACCTGCAAACACAAACAAGAAAAATGATTAAATAGCACCTGAATAACCAGTATTATAAAACATATTTAACATGAAATTCAAGGAGTCCATGAAACAAATAACATGAGATACTTGTTGAGAAAAATGAGCTTGATTGTATTAATTCAAAAGAAGAAGAACTTTACAACCTTTGCCTTGACGCTGTACAAGCTCCTCTGAGGGTCCAACAAGAAGTCTCCTCTACTTTGACAAGCTTCACTCACTCCCCAATGAAGCCAAAAAGGTATGTGATCTCTCCTCTTAAGCTCAAATAGGAAGTCTTTATTTCACCAACATTTACCCTAAAAAATGTTCAGCTTCTAACTTCCCTAGCCACTAACCCAATGCCTCAATTTATAGTGCAATGGAGGGAAGTTACTAGGTCCTCCTTCAAAGGGATAGAATCCTCCTTCAAAGGGATAGCTCCTCCTAAAAAGGGATTAGCTCCTTCTCTTTTTGGATGCATGAACCACTTTGGAGTGAACAATCCATGTCAAAATTCCTTCTAGAAACATCTAGAATTAACCCAAAGTGAGTTTTTTAAGATAAAAATTGCGCCTTTTGACTTTCACAGGGGTACACACCCTCCCCTTTACATACAGAGCGTATATGTATGCAAGTACTCTGAACAAAAGATGCGGGCCCGCAGGCAAAAGTGAGAGAAAGTGCAGAACCAGAGTTACATTGTTTCTTTGATGTCTTTCTCTCATTTCCAAAGCTTGTTTTGAAGAGCTGAGGTTTGAGACTTGCTTAGGAGGCTGGTATAGGTGGTGATAGACCCATACTAACTGCAAATAATCAATGTGACGATATTTTTGTGTAACAGAATGCTTTTAGTGTAATAGAATCTCTCAATTTTCCATTAAATGCAATACTTGTCTTTGCAAATATTTAGACATCTTAAGAGGTATGTGTGTGTTTACGTAGCATAATGTAGTCTAAAACATGTGTGTGTATAATATATATAACAGCATGATCTAAACATAAAGAACTAAATTTTTAATTTCTTTTTTTTTTAATGAAAAATTATATTTTTCATTATTTTTCAAAGCTTGTGAAGTACTATTTCAACTGCATTTTACAGACGCTTGTGTTGGTGTAAACTTTTTTTCAACTATTTAAATAAATTAAAAAACCAAGAGTACCCTTTTAAAGAGGACTCGTAAATGAAGATAGTGGTATTTTTTTGTGTATATTTTATGTTATTTATTTTTTATCCAACCTCTTTGAAATTATCCAAAAAATATTCAAGTATTATGTTTAAAAGAAGTTAGATGGAAAATATCATATGTATTCAAAAATTTCAAACTCATTTTCCATTGGATAGAGTATTCCTTCATGAATTCAACATTATAAACTATGCCACCTAAGGAAATTTTTTCCCTAAGTCTACTAGGGTTAAAAATGGTGTTGAATTTTTTTTTTTAGAAGAGGTGCTAAAATGGTGGTTTTTAGGACCTCATAAGCTCAATCAAGTACTTCAAATGCTCGATCGAGTGCTTCACTTTTAATTAAAATACCTTGATCGAGGGTTTACTAAACCCTTGATCAATCCATTTACATTGTTAACGTATGGCTCAATTGAGCTATATGGCAGACCGCGACCACACATTTTAATAGAAAATAAGGTCCCGGTTGAGATATAATGCTCAATCAAGCCCTAAAGCTTGATCGAGCATTAGATCTTGATCGATCCTTAATTCTTGTGATGCAAGAAAGTGTTTCCTCTGTGGACAGAGGCAACCCCTCTAGCCCTAGAGTGGGTCTAGTCACAACAGAGACAAAACAACAATTGATTCCCTTAAATAGTCATCATTGGAGGCCTACCTCAAACTGGTGGCTGGTGAAGTTCCGTTGTGCTGCTCTAGCTTCCGTTTCCTTCTCCTTAATGAGCAATCAACTTGAAACACCACAAGAAAACAACAGACCGCGTAACCGAGAACAACAATGATCTATTTTACTCATAAAGTCAAGAAATCATGAGCTATCAAGTAAATTGTATACAAGACATAGGAAAGAATCATTATTGTATTAATAATAAATCAAGAGCAAAGCTTACAACCAAGTCTTGATGTCACAAGCCTTCTCGGAAGGTCCAACCAGTATGTTTCTCCAAGCATTCACTCTTCTAGGATGGGTCTCCCAAAATACAATATCTCTCTATCACTAATAAACTTTAATACCAAGTTAAGGGCACTCCACAACCTCTCACAAGCTATTAACAATCCCACACTTGCCACACTCACACTAGCTATCTAGCAAACTCAAAAGCACTAGGAGCACTACCCAACCATTAAAAACTAGCAGATCATAGCAAAGGTGAGTGCTTTGATAGGAGAAGGAGTCTCCATAAAATGAGGGAGGAGGAGCTCATCCTCAAGGAAGGTAGCACAAAAGACGGAACTACCATTCCATTGGGGGAAGAGCGACCCAAAGTGACCCAACATCTAGGTCTAAAGACATCTAGAAGGTCAACTATTGGAACAAATTCGCTGAATCTGGACCATCACTAGCTGTAAACTAAGTCTCTGCGACGACATCACTAGGAGGAAATGCACGTAGATGCAACGTCGCTACATATAGCTCATAACCTCGCGTTGGATCTAGAAATTCGACTGTCATGCGAAATAGATGTACACTTGCGACGGAGTCACGATGAGACTATTTATGACATTGGATCATCGTTTATATTAAGGGTTTGCTCACGACAAGGTAGAAACTTAGGGAATGAGGGTCAATTTTCAGCAACAAAGTGCATTTGCTTAATCTTCTTATATCAGTGGGAAAGTATGACCATGTTTATTTGACACATGACATAATAGAGGGACTGCGATGAGGACAATGAAAAATTACTATGTAACATATGCCCCCTAAAGAATGAAGTCCGAGAGAGTGGGAGGGGTGAAATGCTTTACGAAACTTTTTGAACTGGAAAACTGCCTCGAAGACCCTGCAGGCGCAAGTACAACTGATATCTATGATAGTGAAATACATATAGTATAGCCATGGGCACAACCATCCAAAAAACATATGAGACTAGATCTGTGGTATGGACACAACCATCTAGTTGACAAGACCATGATAATGATAAAGGCATGGTCGCAACCATCCATGAAGACTCAGGTATGGTCACAGCCATCCATCAAGAAGTCATATATGTAATCATGAACCAATCCATGCAGCCCAAACATATGCAATCTTAGTTCGGGGTCTTGAAATGCAACCGATCATAGTACAAATTCTAGCATGTGAACAGATGTGTTGGGGTCGAGCATGAGAGAAAGTCACTTGATGACCGGTCAATGATGAAAACCGTTAACAACCGTGAGATAAAACAAAAAATATGTCAATGGATCTCAAGGTACTATCCAATACAATCCACTAAGTGTGAAAAATAAGTTGAAGATGAACCCCCGTGGAATCACCTAATCGAAGACCAATGATGAAAGTATATCGTCAGGAGCGAAGAACTTGCCATTGAGGCATGAAAAGCTCCAAGGTATCGAAGGGGATCTCTAGATGAATCTCCTGGATAATGAGCTGGTGTTGACAGGAGATGATCCATCGTAGGAGGGCCATAATGTTTCCCCCATTAATGACATGAGACAAAGAACAATTGGTAGATGGTGAAGCAGAGTATCAGAGAAGGCGGTAAGGGTATAAACTGAAGAAGGATTATACTCTTGAACATATCGGTGACATGACTCCGGAATGTGGCATCATTTTGATACCAAGGGATCAGAGGTTTGATCAAGACAACATGGATTAGATGGAATGAATAAAATGACAACCCAAAACCCTAGAAGGCCAAATGATGATGTGTGGATGTCCCAACCTGACAAGAAGAAAAAGTGGCGATGTTCAAGAGTGACTTAGCTGCCGTAGGTAACCACTGATGACTTCCAAATTTTTCCCCCACCATTGTTGGAGAGTACCCCAATTATTTTTGAAAACAAGCTTGAAGGAGATAGCCTATGCTTGTAGTCTAAGTTTGACCTTTGGACGAATCCAGCCTAGTGATAGTTTAATGAGCCCTAGGGAGGAGAAGCTTGAGTCTCATCATGGCAATAAGTCCAATGTCGTGAGGGTTTAACGAGTCCGACATAGGTAAAACTCGAAGTCTTTTTCATGTTTATAGAGTTTGAAAAAGACATGGAAAAGAAAGCTCCAGGGGGGTCCTTTTTCGTAAATTTGTGTCCCTTGAGCTCGAAAAAGTATAAAATAATACTCGAGAGAACCACTTGACCATTACGATCAAGGAGTACCTTTCGTAATTAGTGGCCTCGATCCACAAAAGTAGAAAAGTGATCGAAAACACGTCATTTCATAACCAATATCAAACGTGAAACGACAAAAGTTCAACAATATTTTCATGTTTATACGGTCAGTAAAGAGCTCAAAGTCGACTGCCTTTTATTTCATTTAACGAGTCAAAAGGAATAACTCGGTAATATTTTCATCTTTTAAGTCAAAAAGGAGCTGAAAGAGGACTTTACAGACCAAGTGTATATGTATCATGACACGTACTAGCTATCCTTGTTTCTACACAAAAACATTACACCAGAAGATCCATTTGACATAAATACATTATACATGTGGAAATTAGGTCAAAACTAAAAACCCTAATTAAAACCACAAAATAAATTGAAAAAACCCTAAACCCTATGGTGTAAAAATCTATTTTTTTGAAAAAACACTATAAAAGGAGGGTATGGTAATTTTATTTTTACATTTACATTGTGAGTTTTTACCTTTGGTGATTCGGTTTGAAAACCTGAGCGAAGTTTCGAGCTCGATTTTGGCACCAACGATCCATGATTTCGCCTGATACCTTCACCAAGTAAGCAATCTTTCCTTTGGGCTACGTTTTAGTGGTTTCTCATTCACTATGGTATTAGGTAGGTGGTTTTAGGCAGATTTTCAAATCCAATTCCGCCACTCATTCGTCATGAAAGATTCGCTCGGGTTCGTGACAGTTGGGAGTGATAACATGTACCACCATCGAGATCATTGTGAGAGATAGATGTACTCTTGTGACAATCATGGGAAAAATGAACTGTTGAACTCGAGCCGTCACCACTGTTTGAAAAGCAACCACAACGGCGTCGTGAAGTTGATTTTTTTTATATTTATGGGTTTAAGCTCATGAAAATGGTTCGAATCCATTTTTCCTTTGATGCTGGGCAACATGGCATTTGTGTGGTAGGAAAGAACTCATGGGACCAATGAAGAACAAAATTTTAATGATACCATGTGCTGAACAGCTTTACTTGCATGTGGATTGTTGAAATTCTTCCTCACTCCACATCTTCGAGCACAACCTAATTTGCTAGAGTTGTTAATCCGCTCTTAGAACCCGACGGATGGGAAGTTCTTCATTCAAGGCAAAGACATTGAATTTGATCCTACGTATATATATTTCTTGACTAGGTTGTCTCGTCATGGCGAGAGGCCGGTCTTAGAGGGCCAACGAATCGTTGGTGAGTAACTAGACATGTTGATAGCACGGGTGTGCCAGGGGCATGCAAATAAAACACTAGCGGGAAATTACAGATCCCGACAGTGGAAGACTTGACTCTTCACTCAATATTATTCATGGTGACGAGAACATCAAGCTCTCAATCCCAACACGAGGCAATGGAGACTCACTTCTGGTTAGCCCTTGATTGCCTTAACCCAACCATGTATAACTGGGCCGAAGTAGTGGCCATTAACATGAAGAGGCAACTCACAAAGTGCCGTTGCGGGGAGGCAAAGTAGTTTGGATATGGGTCTATTTTGATCCCGCTCATGCTGGAGCAGGTCTCGTCTCTTTAATTGTAGGACATGGACTTAGACAGACCTGGGCCACAGGAAACCTGCATCACCCGTTGGGCACATGTTATACCACGGGGGGGTGGTGGTCGACTGGTATCATGGGGGACACTATTTTGAGAGTGGCTAGATTGCTAGATGGTCTTTGTCAAGGATTGACCATATGCAAGAATGGACTTTCATGGAAACCCCGACATGATGCTTCCTGCTGGCGAGTAGTGGGATGATGGAAGTAACACATGATTGAAACAACAGACTATTTTCGTGTTTTGTTCTTATGATGTTTTTAGATTTTATCATGTATATGTCTTAATGATGTCTCTCATGTTACTTGCAGATGTGGGACTAGAGAGGCCTATAGGGCTAGCTCCCGAGGCACATAGGGAGCTGCAGAGCATCAAAGAGCTGGCCCTAGTTCCTCCAGGTGTTAATACAATGGAGGAGATATCCCATAACCTTGATGGCCTGTCTGACAGGATCCTAGATTATAGGGGGATAGAAGAGGTCCCAGTGGAGTACCAGAGACACACAGTCGGAGTGATAACTAGGGTACATAGACTCTTGTGACGAGTTGCATGAGTAGTGGTCTCCTATAGAGAGCATAACCCACCGCAGTAGATACCTAGGCTTTACTTTCTACTAGTTTTTGAGAGACATGTGTCTCGGATGTATTGGACACAAACTCGATTTTGACATACATATTTATTTTTTGAGCGCCTCGGTGCGCCACACGACATCTATATATATATATCTATATATATTTATGTATGTATGTATATGTATGTTATGTATGTATGTATGTATGTATGTATATATACATACATACATACATACATACATACACACACACACACACACACACAGATATATATATATGCTATCTTATGATTCATTATTGTGTCTAAATGATTTTATACAATGTTTGATTACATGTTGCGTAAATGTTTGTCTAATATATGATTTTCTTATGCATCAGTTAATGTGTTTAATCTTCTTGGAATGTGTTGATATGTAATAAAATCAAAAGTTCTTTCAAAAAATTTAACACGTAAATACAACCTTAAAATCTGATGATCTCTCACGGAATAACGTCTGTTAAGTTGGTGGACAACAAGTTGAGAATCAATATTCACAACTAATGCACGAATATCAAGGTTAATAGCCTTGGTCGGTAATTCAATGACAATGCTATATTCAGCGACATTGTTTGTGGTACAACCCAGACAAATGCCTTGAAGGTTTGCTGACTCACTGTGAGGATCGTAGATCACCCATGCCGCAAAGGAGAGGTTCTGGGTACTACGAAAAGCACCATCAGTGAAACCAACGTAAGATGTGGCAGACATCTGCAAAGAAGTAAAAAGACATAATAAGTGGCCATTATGCCTACACACCAAGCCATACAAACAAACACACACTGAAAACACACGTATGTACAAATCAAATGGATGAGATTCATTCACAATATTTCTTTAGATAAAGCCCATTTCAAGGCTTATCTAGAGGATTCCCTTCATAATCGATCAGCTCATAGGCCCCTTTCTACAAAACACGCTTCACAATGTAAGGCCCATGCCACATAGGCTCGAATTTGCTTGCCCCCGGCTTATCATTCACTTGATCATAGAGTAGGACTAGGTCTCCTTCAATAAAAGAACAAGGATGAACAGTTTGGTCAAAGTGAGTTTTCACTCTCTTCTTCTATGCTTCAATGACTAGAGAGGGTAGTCGACGGCTCTCATCTAACCACTCTAGGTAAAGAAGACGTTCTTCTACCGGAGTAGTGTTCAGGAGTAATTCGATGCTTAATTTAAGTGAAGGGATCTCACACTCAATCGAAAGGGTAGCCTCCATACCGTAAATCAATTGGAATGGGGTGAACCTAGTGGCATCCTTCATGGAAGTTCGGTATGCCCATAAGGTAGAAAACAACATTAGATTCTAGTTGGACTTGTGCTTGCCAATGGCACATTCAAGCATCGTGACCAAAACTTTGTTGAGAGCTTCTACTTGGCCATTAGACTAAGGATAATACGGCATTGAACTATCATGCCACAAGCCTAGCTGGGTTGTTAACTCAGTCATAATATGGTTACATAAATGAGAATCGTGATCAGTGACGATAGCCTAAGGGACTCCAAATCGTGAAATGACATGATTGAATAAAAATTGTGTTGTTGTCTTACCATCATTAGATAGCGTAGGCATTGCCTTGGCCCATTTCGTGAAATAATCAATGGAAACGATGATATACCCATGCCCCCTGGCCGAGTGAGGTTTATAGGTCATATAATCAATGCCCCATTTAGCAAAAGGGCCGATGGTAATGACAGGGTTCAAAGGAGCAGGAGGCGCACGCATCTTCCGTTGGTAGATTTGGCACGCATGACAAGAGTGGGCGGCAAGAATGAAATCCTTGAAAATAGATGGCCAAAAATATCCAACACGGAGGATCTTCTGAGCTGGAGCATACCCGGACATATGACCACCACAGATGCCAGAGTGGCAGTCATTCAAGACTCTTTCGGCCTCCTCGAATGTCAGACAATGGCGGAGAATGGAGTTACTGCCGACATGGTATAGGGTGTCCCCAATAATGCGATAGGGTTGAGAATGATGGCGAATATGTCGCCGAGCATCCTTAGATAAATCAAGATGAAATGAGGACATCTGAAGGTAGACAATAATATCCCTGTACCATGGATTGAGGGTGCTAATCAAGAACAGAGACTCATCTGGAATATGGTTCTCGGATTGGGAGGAAGTGGTTGCAGATGGTAGGGAGCAGAGCAACTCAACAAAAATGAGGGATTTCTTAGACCGGGCTGTAGTAAACTCCAGGTCAAACTCTTGAAGGATGACAATCCATTTTGAGTACTTGCTCCCCAGTAACTGACATGACAAGATGTATGTCATTGGGTTGTAGTCAGAAATCACCATCGTGGTGCACAATAATATATAGTGACAGAAGCATTGGACGACATGAACATCGGCCAATGCCAACTTCTCGACATAGGCATATTGAGTTTTTGTATCGATTATATTGTCGCTGAGATAGTAGACAACGTGCTCAGTACCATCATCGTTGTCTTGGACCAAAACCATGCCGATAGTGCTATCGGTGGTGGCTAAATAAAGAGTATAGTCATAGTGATAATTAGGAGGACGTAACAACGGAGTAGAAAAAAGGAGTGCCTTCAGCTGCTTGAATGAATCTTATGCGATGGTATCCCAAATAAAAGGGGTATCATGTTTTAATAACTACGTATAGCCTTTGGCCACTTCAGCATAGTTTGGAATAAAACGACGTAAAAAATTTGCTTTACCCTGTAAACTTTGCAATTGATGCAAAGAAGTAGGGGGAGGAAGATTCAAGATGGCTTCAACCTTAAGGGGATCTAGGTAGATGCCCTCTTTGGAGATGACAAACCCAAGAAGTCTACCGGATTCAATGCAAAAGACACATTTATGCAGATTAAGGCGAATACGATAGTGCCGACAGTGAAGAAAGATTTCATGAAGGTGTTTTGGATGGTCTTGGTGCTTTGATGAATGAGCTAGAAGGTCATCAAGGTGAGGTTGTACAATGTGCCAAATATCATGAAACACATAAGACATTGCTCATTGGAAGGTAGCATCGACATTTTTTAGACCAAAAGGAAGTTTCTTATAGGCGAAAGTACCCCACACACAAATGAAGGAGGTCTTGTGTTGATCTGTGGGAAATATATTGATCTGGTGGTAACCAGAGAAACTGTCCATAAATGAATAAATCTCACTCCCCACACACTCATCAATGAGCTGGTCAATGAAAGGTGTAGGGTAGTTATCTTTAGGACAGGCACGAGTAATGTCGTGATAATCAACACATACCCTAATAGTGCCCTGTTTCTTGATCACATGGAAAATATTAGAAACCCAATCTGTAAGAGGAATAGGGTAAATAAAATCAGCTTTAATAAGCTTTTCAACCTTCGCTTTGACAACTGCAGCCTTTTGGGGGTGCACGGGGTGTAGACGTTTTCGAACAGGTTTAACACCCGAATACGTAGGTATTTCAGACACCACAATGCTAGGATCGATGTTAGGCATCTCTTCATATGAACAAGCAAAAGCATCACAAAATTCTCAAAAAAGATCAGTATAAAGTTGAATCTCTTCCGGAGTATAGGTTACTTCGACATGGATGTGTTTGACAACCCCTGGGTTAACAGAGATGTCAATAGGTTGAGTTTGCGTAATGTTCCCCATATTTCCCTTAGAGAAAACTTGATGGATTTGAATAACTGTCTGGAGGGATTGGGAGGGGACATAAGAAGAAAACTACTCAAGACAAGTAAGCATAGCCCCATGGGTAGGGAGAAACGAGGAACGATGGTGATGATTGGATCAAGGGGGTTCCTCAAAAGACATAGTCTCAATAATCGCTTCATTAGAAGGAAAGACTTCCTGTAAGGGGTCTGAAGAAGTGCCATCTCCAAGCCAAGGGGATTGGACGTATAATTCGAAAGCCCTACTCGAAGGAGCAGGTTCAGGAAATGAAGCTGACACAGAAACAATTTTGACGTAGTTGAGCTCGGTAGGACTCAATGGCATGACATCACCCCAAGATTATACCTGATTAGTGGAAGGAAGAATCCAAGGATTTGAACAAATAGAAATCATATTTATGAGAGCGATGATGGGAGGTGGGAGTGAAAAAACACCCATGAGGGCAGGATCTTTAAAACTTCCAGCACCCACACTATCATATGAAATGGAGGTATGCTCCACGAAAGGCACGTTGCCATCGGAAGAAGAGGAAGCGAAGAAGGACAACTAGTCTACCATGACAATGTTCCCTTGATGGGGAAAATGAAGGACACAAAATAGAGATGAAGCCACGGCGTGCATGGCATAGGTCCAACATCTTCCTAAGAGGAGGTTGTAAGTCAAAATGGCATCAACAACTTCGACCTCAACTTCAACATCTTCCCTTCCAGAGTAATAGGAAAATGTGGGAGTATACCATAAGGATGGGAATCTCTCCCATCAAAGGCTTCCAAGGTATTGGGAGACTGGCTCAGGGTTAGAGAACCGATAGGCTTCCAACAAGCAATAGACATGATGCAAGTAGAACCACCTTCATCAATAACAGTACGATGAATAGTTTTAGAATTGATGATGACTTGAATAAGGAAGGCTATTTGGTGAGGCAGTCTCGGTACATGATTTTTTGGGTCAAAAGTGATCAAATCTGAGTTAGCGGGGTCAATGCCACCGATAGCTGATAACAATGACTTCCTCTTGGAGGGATAGCTCTACAGGACCTCTAACGTGAACATAGCCGAAGGAGCTTGGGCTAAGTCCTCAATGATGTTATAATGATGGGCATCATGAGCATTAGGGTTGTAAAAAGACTTCCAGAGTTCTCCTTTAAGAGGAGGTCAAATGGCGAACTCAGTACTAGGTCGCTCAATATGGAGTAGACTCGAACTAGACGGAGGAGCACTAGAGGGGACCTCAAGTTTGTTCCCAGTGGGCGAAGGATACTCTTTTGATCGTGTACTAATATGGACGGGAATTTTTCCAACCATAAAAACTTGAGAGTTGAAGGGGGAAGAGGATTGAGAAGGAGTAGCCACCATTTGAGTTTGTTGTGAGGGAAAAGGTTCTTTGAGCACAATAGGAGTCCCAAGGGCACCTTTTAACAAGCAGCTAACTTCAGACCGCCTTGGGCAGTCTTTAGTATAGTGATCCTCGTCACAAATAAGACAAGGATACTTAGGTTTGTGCTTGGTACAACTGAGGGTGATCCTGTTTAGGCTGATCGGCTTTATTCTTTCTTTTTCCCTTCTTCTTACCTGTCAAGGTTTTCTCCACTACGGTGGATTGAATGGCATTAACATCAGAAGTTTTACTAGAATTGGATGAAGCCTGAGAAGCATTTTCATTTGGAGCATTATATTTTTTCTTCGAGGGTTGGCAGAAGCCTTCCTAGAGGATGCATTAATGAAATCAATGACATCATCAACAGATGGTGTTGACCGACGGGATCAATGATTCTGCCACGATAATTTAACTCAAAAACCCTAGCGAAAAATAACGAGTAAGGAAATTAACTCTATGCAAACTAAAACACAAACAAGATCTAATAAGGTAAATGTGAACATGGCCGAATAAATTTTAGGACACAGGAACAGAACTTGACCTTTTCATCTTTAGAGAGTCGAGAAAAGGACGAAAATATGACTCCAGTCACCTTCGAATATTTAATGAGTCTGAAAGGACAAGTGCTCAGATGGACTTTTTCTTTTAAGGAGTCCAAAAAGGAACGAGAGTGGCTACTCTAGAGAACTAGGAAAAAGGTTTACCAAACAACCCGTAAAACTACATATACACCTTGGCGATCATATGAAAACCAAGGACTTTCCATACAACAGTCAATCTTCCAGAATGCTGTGTTCGGTGTCTTACAGTTGGCAAGGCGGCATACACAGCTTCTTAACGATATAGGATGATAACCTAGTGGTGTCTCCCAACATATAGTCGATAGTACTGGGAGCAGAAGTCAATACTAGCATCTATTGAGTCACAAAGGGAGGAATCACCCAAACTTAAGTGAAAGCAATAGTGAGTAGGTTTAGCGACGCTGGAGCACGTCTCTAGCCTAGACCTCTAAATAATATGCGTTATGTTCCAAGGCATTCTTAGGTTCATTCAGCTCATTTTAGAGTTGATCTTGAATTATGTTTCAATTTCTAGGCCTTACTGTATGTATATCAAAACCTAGGATGCAACTAGAATGAATAAAGCATATTTCATTTTGATGAACCCCTATTTAAAAAAAGGTAGAGAGATCATTCCCAGACCAAGACAAAACCAAGATCAACAAATGCAATCACTAAGAGACACAGTGCATAAACACATCAATTCCTACAGAGCGTCGATACTACTAATGACAGATTCAAAGTTTGCCTTCCAATTTCTCAAACATGAAGAACTTGAAATGAAAATGTAGTTTCACTTTCTTATACTAAATGAATGCAATCTTATGATTTTTGATAGCTTTGAATTCTAAAGAAACAAATAAGAAAGCGTGAAACTACTCACCCAAACAATTGTAATCTATGTCTAGTAATGAACAAATTGAATCAATATCAAAATTGGTTCCATAATTAACACTAAGCATCAATTAGCAAGAAACAAGCAATGGAAAAAATCTCAAGCAAACCAACAAGACGACTGTGGATGAACCTTGGGAAAACAAGCAACCAAGCCAAATAATCCAAAACTTGAAAAGCTAGGCCACAAAGCCAAAAACACAAGATTCACTCAATGAAGCCAAAAAGTGAGCACCTTAACCAGAAACAATTAAAACAAACTAATAGCCAAGAAAAAGACAACAAGGGATTAACTAGACTGGCAAAATTAGGAGATAGAATTGAAAAAAAAATTCTACATGAATCGTCGTGGTAGTAACACCAGCAACTAGGGACGATCAACCACTAGCTATAGCAACATAGTGATGTCATTGTGAGAGTACACATCTCTTATGCAATGGGTTGATTTCAGGAATCGTCAGGACTGTACGACAGGATTCAGTGAGGCACAATATTTTAAAACAGAGACAAGGCAACGTCGACGCGACTGTTTAGCTTTTTCCAGCGACAAACTTAAAAACAATGAAAGATGAATGAAAACTTCCAAACAGAGACCATTATATCCTTACAGACAATAAAGGGATTTCCGAGATTGACCTAGGTAACCCAAAAGACTGATGGTTCAACCCCAAAATTCAAGAGACACTAACTCAAAATCAAACAAAAGAAAACAAGAGAAACAACATGGGAAGGATTCCCCAGTATAGTCACCAACATGTAATGAAGGAAAGTGTTCCCTCTACGGACAGAGGCAAGCCCTCTAGCCCTAGAGTGGGTCTAGTCACAACAAAGACAAAACAACAATTGATTCCCTTAAATAGTCATCGTTGGAGGCCTACCTAAAACTGGTGGCTGATGAAGTTCTGTTGTGCTGCTCCATCTTCCGTTTCCTTCTCCTTAATGAGAAATTAACTTGAAACACCACAAGAAAACAATAGAGCATGTAACCGAGAACAACAATGATCTATTTACTCATAAAGTCACGAAATCATGAGCTATCAAGTAAATCACATACAAGACATAGGAAATAATCATTGATTGTATTAATAATAAATCAAGAGCAATGCTTACAACCCAGTCTTGATGTTGCAAGCCTTCTCGGAAGGTCCAACCAGTATGTTTCTCCAAGCATTCACTCTTCTAGGATGGGTCTCCCAACATACAATATATCTCTCTCACTCATAAGCTTTAATACAAAGTTAAGGGCACTCCACAACCTCTCACAAGCTATTAACAATCCAACACTCGCCACAATCATGCTAGCTATCTGTGAAACACAAAAGCACTAGCAGCATTGCCCAACCAAAAAAAACTAGCCGATCATAGCAAAGGTGAGTGCTTTTATAGGAGAAGGAGTCTCCATGAAATGAGGGAGGAGGAGCTCATCCTCAAGGAAGGTAGCACAAAATATGGAACTACCATTCCAGAGGGGGAAGGGTGACCCAAACTGACCCAACAACCAGGTCTAGAGACATCCAGAAGGCTGACTGTTGGAACAAATTCACCCAATCTGGATCGTCGCTAGCTATAAACTAAGTCTTCATGACGGCATCGCAAGGAGGCAATGGAAGCAGACCCAACGTTGCTACATATAGCTCATAACCTCATGGCGGGTCTAGAAATTTGATCGTTGTGGGAAATAGATGTACACCTGCGACGAAGTCACGATGAGACTATTTATGACATGGGATCATCACATATATTAAGGGTTTACTCGTGATGAGGAAGAAACTTAGGGAATGAGTGTCAATTTGCAGCATCAAAGGGCATTTGCTTAATCTTCTTATTAGTGGGAAGATATGACCATCTTTATTTGACACATGACATAGTAGAGGGAATGAGATAAGGACAGTGGCAAATTATTGGGTAAGAATTCTTGATCAAGGGTTTATTTTAAACCCTCCATCGACAATTTTTTTAACGTTCGAGGATCTCCATCGAGCACTTAAAAATGGCTCTATCAAGCGCTTAAAATGTTCAAACGAGCCCTGTTTTTTCACCTAAACATGCCATCCCTTGCCAAAAAGTGTAACTCAGCTCCATTCTTTGACCCACAATTCCTTTACCCTTTTACCATTGCTTTCTACTTGCACTACTTACTTGGCTACCACCGCATTCATTATTAGCTAATATCTTTTCAATGAGTTCAACTGATTTCTTAGAATACGTGATGTTGCAACATTCAATAGCCCTTGAAGTAATCTCAACCTCACATATTAGTCACAATATTATCATTTCGTCTACTTACATATAAGTTTCAATGAGTATTCATAAAGGGAATTTCCACTATGTATCTAATTTACACATTGAAAAATGCCTTCAATCATGCATCCAAACATGTGCATATACATCTTATCATGCATGTGTTATACTTGAACATATTCCATGCTATTCATAAACATTTATTTTTAATTTGTTTTTTTAGCCTCTCATATTTTCAGTCATTTACATGAAAAGACTAATAAGATTTTTAGCACAAGCACACAAATTTCTTTCATGCAGTACTTAATAACAGGGTATCACACTTGCACACTTTCCATATGTGCCTTCCATGTAACATGGAATTCACAGGTAACCTCACTATATTATCCAAAATATTGCAAGTACTAGTTTCTATTTACTTACCATTCACACATTCCTATTATCTTCACAAATAAAATATATTAGCGAGGCACAATGTTTAGTTAAAGGAAACTCCCTTCTTAAGACATTCTCACACTAGTGCTTCACTATCCATTTGGTTCATATTGGCCCAGTCAAGCCTTCTTTGAGTAATCCTTTATCCACATCTTCCCTCAAATGTAACTCTGCAAGGTAGGCTTCCATGCTCAATATGAATTCACACCAAAGTTTTGGTTAGACACTTATAATATATTAGAATATAGATCCCATTGTCTAAGTTGTTTATCAACTACCCTCTACAACAAGAACTAAGGTGGATTGTTAATTATACCTAAAACAAGCACTAGGGTGGTTTATCAATTACTTCTTAGTAGTAAACACCACAATGACTCCCTCTTTCCTCTAAGTTCATTTATAGGGATTCACCCAAGGTTCAAATGGATTATTTCTCACTCTCAGGAGTTGGAATATATCATCTAAGTGATTTATCAGTTATATTTTCACATAAATCATCACATGAGTTTGATTTGCATTATCTAGGTGGTTTTTCAAACAATAATAAAGAACCATAGTGACCCAAAATTCCATATCCAAGTGGTTTATCAACTATACAACAAGCACCACATTGATTTAGTCTTCCACCGAGCCTCCCACTGACCACATCATATGCTTAGAAAACACAGTCAAGTGGCCTCACACACAAACACTTGTTCGTATATTCTTCCTAACTGGGCTCCAACCTTCGACAAGGAAACCTCAGGAGAAATACTCAGACAACATTGTAATTACATGCATATCAACATACATAGGTGCCACTTGTAGCATTCACTCATCAACACCTTATCTTCCATAGCCTTCATTCCACAAGACTACATGAAACACCTTCATTTGATTCCTGATCATATTTTCAATGTATTCAAGTGTATGTTTTCACCATTAGCCACTATTAGTCATTTAATTCGTGTGATGATAACATACTACTCTCAATCTTTATTCATGCACATCAATTACTATATGCACCTAACATATCTTGATGCATGTAGCATATCATTATTGAATATCTATTCAATGGACATGCACCTTGGAAATATTCATCTCTTACATTTTTATCATGTCTATTCTATTACTCATTAGCATATTACAACTTTTCAAAAAATTAAGCAAGTATTAAAACTAGCAAGAGATAAGTTAATATATTCCCCCTCATCATTATGGCTACATCACTCAGCCATAAAATTTTGCAATTATGTTGGGTTGTGTTAGGGAATTTAGTCAGCATCATATATGTTTATCTTGCTACAAAAACTCAAGTAACTTCAATGTATTCATATACACAAAAAAATAATTTCACATAAGTACATGTGCATGCATAAATATTGATTTAAAACTTAAATTCTTACATGTACACAAGCTTATTCAGGTTCACTATAGAACCTTAGCTTTGATGCCACTTTATCACATAGTATCAGAGTTCCCATTTCATTTTTTTCTTGATTCCATCTATGACCAACATTGAACCATACTTTGGCACCACTCTATAGGATACCCAGTTCCCTCAATGACTTAATATAAAGGTTACATGGTACCCAAACTTTTATTTTTCTTTTAACTAGCTTGATAATCAACTCTATTATTATCTTTTCACATACCCTTACTAAATTTATTCTAACCACAATTACAAAAACTCAATTTTCATTTCTCATACATTTTTTTAAGCTCTTTACATGTAAACTGTTCTTCAAATATTTCATATACAACCAATTAAGTAGTCTTTTTCTTATAGAAATTTTTACAAACACTTTGTATGAAATCAAATAAGAAAATTTATATGATTCCACTTGTAACATATTAACTGGACTATATGACTCAATCATGCAACTTTTGTTTTCTATCTTTGAGGTATTTTATCAAAACAATTGTGTGCAAATTGTAAAAAAGCACCTTTAACACATTTGTTCAATTGCTTTGCATGCAAATAACCATAGATAAACTAGAACAATACTCTAATAAAACAATGCTAACATACAATAATATTATCCCCATCCATAAAAAAACATTTTCATTGGGTAATTTCATTAAATAATTTGCATGCAATGAATGATTAAACCATTTAGGAATTTCTTAAAACATTTTGCATGCAAATTAATACAAGAAATTCCATAGACAATTTCTCTTAAATTGTAGTAGTTCAAATTCTAAAAACTCAACTAGATGATAAGTGGGATTTCCCATCACTATGGTCCAAGTTTCATCTTTTGGAACCTCCCATATGAGAAGTTATCGAATAAATTACAACATGAATTATTTTATGAATGCTTTTAGGAGCATCTACGAAGCTTTGCTTCCTACGATTATAACTCCTAAAATATCACGATCAAAGATCTGAAAGTTAGGTCAAATGACTATTGGTATTTTTCCTCACCATTATCCAAGCTTCAAATTTTGCAACCTCCTATAAGAAAATCAAAGGAAGAACTTTGAATTTGACCTATTTAATAACTATATAAATATATTAAATTCATTTTATTGAATGTGTTTTATAGAGGGATCAGAAAACCCATTAAACATGGTTGAAAAATGGACACTATGCATAGAAGATTCTTGTTATCCCAATCCAGGGAAAAAAGTGATTACTTGTGTGCTATGCAATATTGTGACGAACAAGTCCTCTAAAGGAAAAGGAATGTACCTGGAAGAGCAACAAACAATGAAGCATATTATATTGCATTATTAGAAGGCTTAGAAATAGCTAGGGAGTATGGATCTTGTTATCACTCAGTATTTTCTCAAGGTTAAAGAAAGAAATCATCGAGGTAACCAAAAACCAACCTTTAAGCGTAGGCTCTAGTCAACCTATGGCTAACAGAGGGTTCTCTTTGTGTGATTTAGCTTTATTTGTTGCGATTTCAGGCTAGTTATGAATTTTCAGGGGGGGTTTTGATTTGTATTGAATGTTTGATGGTGGAATCCCTAAAATAGATGGATATAATGATATCTTTGGACCATTGGGCTATGAAGTTAAATAAGGTCAGTTGAACTAGAATTAACTCAATAATGGGAGTGTTCAAAGGGCAAGCTAGCAGAATAAAGTGCAGGTCTTTGGGCTAGATGGGTGAAATGGCGTTAACCGGGGTGAGAAAGCAATTAATAATTTTCAGACCGAGATTAAGATGAGGAACAGATGATAATCATGAACAAAGGGAAATTAAGAATCCTTTGCTATAGATTACAGGGGAACAACCTAAACTAAGGAGCAACCAAGAATTCCTTAACTTAGACAATCAATAGAAAACATTTAAATGCATAATAGTTAAAATAGAGTGCAGTGAAGCAAATTCTGAGATATCATTCCATATTATAGCATTTAGATACAGAAATACGTTAAATATTGTGAATAAACTTTGAGAAAGATAACAAAACAAAGAGAAAATACTTGTCTGCACTTCACTCTACACATGAATCTTATGAGATGTTTTGTCTTTATTCATTAAACCAACTTGCTGGTCCAATCAGTGGTATAATCGCTTACAATCTTTTGATCAAACAAGTTTATAGAAATATCTAAGAATCCACAGTCAAACACTTCAAATGAAGAAGTATTTATACAAATTCTAAACTGAAATATCTTGGAAAAATATCAAGATTGGTTTTACAAATATATCAAATTGTTTTACATTAATAGAGCTTAAATAAAGGACACTTAAAGCTAATGAATCTATTTGGCACTATATTTATCGATTTATGGTGGAAAATAAGAGAAATTTAAATTTGATAGCAAATCTTAATTGATGATGAGGCTTCCAAGTCACTAATTGTCTCCTTCCTTTGTGCATTTCCCCCTACAAATTCTGCAAAATTAAGGTCGAGTGATACATCTGTATATCTCAATCAGAGATAGATATGTAAAAAGTGAACAAGGTTATTGTAGATAAGTATGTTATTGAGATAAACTTCTTTCAGGTTCCCAAACTTGAACTCGAGCTGTTCACAATATTCTCTGCAAAAGGATGTCAAAAACACGACTTTGCACAGTTCGAACAATAGGCTCTAAAGATATGAATTGAGCTCCCTTTTTGTAATAGATGTGTAAAATGTGAGATAGGTTTTTGTAGATTGGCCTTTTGGGAACACAAGATGCCTCCAGTTTCTCACAATTCATCTTGGATTGGCCACAATAGTTTCCGCAAAAGTATGACTTAAATAGGAAATTTTTAGAAAATGTACCATTTATGTTCTGATTTCATCTTTTTTCACTTCGATTTTTCATTTTGATACACTTTTACTGATACTCTTTGATCTGATACACTTTTACTTTGATGACTTGTCAATATCATTTACTTTGTTTTACTTTTATTGTACATTTTAACTTTTTATTGTGTATTTCAATTGAAAATCATTTAGTTTTTTATATGTATCATCTTAAGGTAATGGATATTGATCAACTTTCTGTATGTTTGATCTCTTTGTCTTTTGACTGTATGCTCTATCATGTTCCCTTGTTTTAACAGTCAATGTCTTTGTGTGAATGAATTCTTTCTTTGTTCTTTGTATAACTGTTTTCTTGTCTTGAATAAAGGTTTTTTAATAGATTTCCATCTGATTTTTGGAGTAAAGAAGTTTTGTGACTAGTATCAAAATTGTTTATCCAAGCTCTGGTCTTCTGCTAATTACCTACAAAATACAAACATTAAGAAAACATAGGTTGGTAGGAAAGGGAATTGATGGCTTTATTGGATAGGGATGTTTAGGAAGGTAGTCGTGGCAATGTTTTTTGAAGGTAATCGGAGGTCGAATTGTGTTGTAGAGGTTCAGGGTGGCATCAAAAGGGTTTGATAGGTTTTACTGTGAAACCTGGAAAAAGGAATGTAAACGAGGGTTTTCACGGTTTTAACGGTCAACTTTTTAAATTTGGTGCAGGATTAGTTAAGTGAATAGTGATAGTCTTGTCTTATGCAGGGAGGTAGTTTCCCAGGCCATCACACTGCTTTTATGGTGAAGGTGGTATTGAGGAGGGGTCACCCGATCTACCTTCACGCCTGACACGTAGCATTTGTGGCTCGGGGAAAACTGCTTTATGGGGCAGGTAACGATCGACCATCGGGTGAAGCCGATATGGCTGAGGACCATCAGATGACGGCATGACTAATCAAACAATAGTCAGGTGGAAACCTTGCACAAAGGAAATGAGCAGGAGTTTAGCGGGGGCCAGGGGCCTTAATCACGACGGATTGTGATTATTGCGAGGTTAATCATGGGGTTAAGGGATCCGATGGATTTTAATGAATATTTAACTTAACTTCATGAAGAATTGATGGGTTAAGTGGGTTTCATCGGGGGAATAGAATAAAAATACAATTTATAGTTAAATTATGGGTGGGGATAATACATAGGGATTTATTTATATAGGAGAAATGAGGGATTATGGGAGTTATGTAATTAAGTTAAAAATTAATATGAAATTGATGGAGTGAATATACCCTTAAGCATAAATGTAAATGCATTTTTTGCACATTTTACATACACATAATACTTAGGATAAAAAAAAATTGTGAGTTTTATGAGTGAAATGGAATTTAACATAGGGTTATTCACTTTTTCCTGGGTAAATGAAGTTTAACCTTAGGAAAAGCAGTTTTGTTAGGGAAATGAAGGGGGATGACTTTTATGAAGGGGATTCTAACACTTGATGTGCATAAATCATTAAGCCGAGGGTCCTGTCCCACCAAAACTCAGAGAAATTCTCTGAGCCTCTTTGACTTGAAGGATTAAAAGTACTAGAACATGCTTGTGGATAGGAAATTAGTAAGTATAGGGGAAAAATGACTAAGGGGGAGTTAATTAAATTAACTTGTAAACCTTTTCTTTCGCCTTCATAATTGATCATACATATTAGCACATACATCTAAGCATGATGAATGTGTTTTGATCCAATCAACTTTATACTTCAGCAACCTTTCTTCTAATTACCCATTACTTACCCTACCATTTTTTCTTTATTTTATGTGGGTGCATTTAAACTAGCAAACCCTTATCATCCATTTTTATTTTGAAAAGTAATCTATCTAGTTCTAACCTTATATCATCCAAGGGCTTAGATTAAACTGATGAGCTCCTTTTATTTTCTCTACCTATCTAATGATCTGCCAAGATTAAATTGTTTCGTCAGATTTCATTCTCTAACTATAAACATAAAATTCAAAGCATGAAATAACCAAGTTTAAACAGTTTCATTATCTTGGATTGTGGCATGAATAAAAAGCTGCACAAAACCATTATTATGCATAAAATTAAATAGTAATGGCATTTAGACTTTCACATCTTTATGGTCTCTTTTTGTTTTTTGGGTTTCATATGTTTTTATTTTTTGACCTTCTCTTTTTCTTTTTGTCCTTTGATAGTTCTTTTAGGACATACCATCTTTACATTTTTTAATCTTTTTAATATGGAAAACATTTGCAGAAAGCAAAGGTATGTACAATATTACAAGGCTTAACCTTAGTCATTCAAAATTATGACTCCTATTGGTATAGGAACCTAACAGTGGCTCCACATGGGGATGGCATTTCATGGTGAAATGTTAAGAACTTCAAGATCAATAGCCTTTGAATTATGACTAAAGTTAAATTGTAAACTCTTCTCCTATGATTTCTGCCTTATTATATAAACTCTGTGACTGAAAATCTTGAACTGAAATCATAGCCTTTTCTGCAAACTGAAATCTGGCACATGCTATATCTGAAATAAACTTGTTGCTGAAAAACTATATTTAATCAAACTGATATCCTACATAATTACTCTAATCAGTTGTCCAGCTGCTAGTTAGGTAAAGTGAAATAGGTAATGAAACCATTCAAACACCATATACATTGATGGATTTTGCTGCTTGTGGTTGTTTGTGATTAAAACTGAAGTTCTACAACCCAATATAACCTTGTCAAACAATGAGAAGATAAGGAAATAGTTGATTTCCTTTGTTGACTCTACAAATTGTACAAAAGGATATTCCAAGATATATAAACTAATGTTTAACTGATCTAAGCAATTTTGCAATTGTTCTGGATGGCCTCCAGGTCATGAAACTAAAATATCACTTTCATCTTTATCACCTTGCAAACTTTCAGATAAACTTTGTGATGATATTTCTATCGATTGAAATGTCTGTTTGGTGAAACCTTTATCATCTTTATTTTGAATCTCATACTTAATTAATGGAGAAAAATTTTGATTGCATTCATCATCTGGAAGGATTGCTGCAACCTATTACATATGGGTTTTAATGGGACTTCATGGATTTCTGCAAGTTGTTCATCCTTTTCTTTGGAGATATTATACCATATTTCCTTTAAAAACTGAAATGATTCAAAACATAGTGGTATAGATCTTTCTTGTGTCATCTGATCAGACATCTCAATAGATTTTGATAACTGCACTTGTGAAACTGAAGAATCCTTATCAAGATTTCCATTGTCTTCTTTGTTGTCAATATCAATACCTAGAGACTGTTGATTTTTTATTGCTTTAAAGTTTTGAACTGAAATGAAGCAAAACAAAGAGGCAAAGGAGCTTCACTTATTTCCAAATTTTCTACTTTCTTTCCCACTTTCATAGCTGATATGAATAATATGATCATTGTTTTCAAGCTGTTGAAACTGATTTCTTTATTTCCCAAACTAGTTTCTGATTTCTCTGTAAAGTTAGTTTGGATTTGAAGAACATAATTATCATCATACTGATCATATTTAGGCAAATCATTAAAAGAAGTAATATCATCAAACGCACACATTAGATCAATATATTTCCTCTTCACATATTGCTCAATAAATCTATCTTTTGACCTACGGTAGTTGGAATTAACAAGAATTTGTTCATGGCTATCAACCTCTTCTTTTTGTGAAATAAATGTGTCATGGTGATTTTGAGCAAAAAAGTTATCTTTCATGGTGATATTCTATATCATTTCCTTTATCATTCTTATGAAAATGTTGAGTTTTACCTCTGCAATATTGTTTTCCTTTGTTTCTGCTTTCAACTTTTCTCTTCTAATTTGCAGATTAACTTCTACATCTACTGCAATGTTTTTCTTTTGTTCCAATGTTCAAGGGTTTCTTTCTCTCACCTGCAATTCTATCTCTGGATCAAATACTTTTGGATAATGAAAAAGAGCTGAATCAGGAGGAGGTTTTATATTTGATGGCATTAAATAATAGATTTGATTAAATTTGTCAAGAAATGGTTGTATTGTTTCATTTGGATGTATTTTTAACTCATTATATTCTTCTACGACAACAAAAAAATGACTTTGATCACCCATCTATCAAGGAAAAATTTGACAAACTTTTGGGAATTTGAGATGCTTGCAATAGGTAAATTCTTGAACCAACTCCTTACTTTACTTTGCAAATAAAGAGAAAAAATCCTGATAATAACATCATCTTCATCAATTTCAAATAATTCTAGATAATTCTCAAAAACTTCAATATGTTTTTGGGCAGTGATACCATTCTGTCCATCACACCTAGGGAGATACTTGTAATAATTATTAGGGAAAGCATGGAGTGTAGGAGGTAAGATGAGTGGCTAATATCTATCAAGAATTTTATAAGGTACAAGAATATGTATAGGGATTATATGATTAGTCTTGATTTTTTTATGCTCCTTAATTGGAAAATGATCTTCATAAGAGTTAGAAGAATGCTACTCAAATGTGTAAGGAGACTTTATATCTACAATTTTCAAAGGGAAATAATAAAAAATTAATCTAAAATCTTCTCTAAAATACAATATAAATTGAAAAAATTTATTTATGAGAAAGAACACAACGCCCTGGATAACAATCCAAGTTAAATGCCTGATCTTTTCATATTTTTCTTTCAGCTTCATTCCTCGAGTGGAGTCTTGGTTGTGAAACTGATTTGGAGTCGCCAGGTGGATGATTTTAACCTTTTTGTGTTTGATTACAGTCCACCATGATAGATCAGATCTAAACCTGTAAAAGATTTCTAAAAAAATTGTTAGTCTTCCCCAGTGGAGTCGCCACTATGTTATCACTGAGTATTTTCTCAAGTTTAAAGAAAGAAATCACCAAGGTAACCACAAATCAAATTTTAAGCATAGGCTCTAGCCAACCTATGGCTCAAAGAGGGCTCTCTCTATATGATTTAGCTTTATTTGTTGGGATTTTAGGTTAGTTATGAATGTTCAAGGGTGTTTTGATTTGTATTGAAGGTTGGATGGTGGAATCCTTAAAACAAATGGATAGAATGAGGTCTTTGGACCATTGTGCTATGGAGTCAAAGAAGGGTGGCAAAACTGGAATTAACTCACTAAAGGGAGTGTTCAAAGGGAAATCGACCAGAGTAAAGTGCAATTTTTTGGACCAGATGGGTGAAATCATCTTAACCAAGGTGAGAGAGAAATTAAGAATTTTCAGACTAGGATTAAGATGAGGAACAAAGGATAATCATGAACAAAGGGAAATTAAGAATACTTTGCTATATATTACAGGGGGGCAACCTAAACTAAGGAGCAATTAAGAATTTCTTAACTTAGATAATCAGTAGAAAACATTTAAATGCATAATAGTTAAAATAGAGTGCAGTGAAGCAAATTCTGAGATATCTTTCCATATTATAGCATTTAGATATAGAAATACATTAAATAGTGTGAATAAACTTTGGGAAAGATAACAACACAAAGAGAAAATACTTGTCTACACTTTGCTCTACACATGAATCTTGTGAAATGTCTTATCTTTATTCATTATTCTAGTGTTGGGTAGTGGATCCCCAGCGTAATGGTTTTGGGGCTTAAAGCCCACAATTTTGGGTAAAAGTATGGTAAAGTTTCTGTGAAGTGCACGGAGCATGAATTGTAATGACTCAAGTCAAAGGGTTTTCCACCTAAGAATAATGTAAGATAATAGAAAGCGAGTCAACCTGCCCATGGTCCGCGGACCATGGGAATGTATAAATAGAGCAGGGCTCTAGGTTTAGAAGTCATTTTTTTGGTAGCTTTTGATTAAGATCTGAAGTGTATGGGTTCATAAGAACCAAGAGTTCTCTGAGTGTGTAAGTCCGAGTCGTGGGCAGTAGTTAGAGTAGGCTCCAAAGCTATGTGCTTAGAGGCCTGGTAGAGTCCACAACTGTGTTCGCGGACCCCTATAGCTGAGTGGGCGGGGTGGAACTGATTTTGCTGAACATAAGATTAATATAGATAAGTGTTTCTAAATTATTGTGAATTTGGTCACAGATCTATATGTTTACGCTTATGTTTTGAGTTTATGCATATATGTAAGATTTACGTTTGTGCACGCAGGTTATAACTATTGAATGCCTGATTAAATACCTTAAGAATTAGATCAGATCTATAAGAAACACCTTAACAATAAGAATCTGAGAAGTGCATGATCACCGAGCTTCGCCAAGGCTAGACTGCTATAGAGAGTAGCGCGAGTGTGCAGATCGGTTCGAAACCCTTCCAATCCTCATATAGACATCCCCAGGGTGCAGAAACCTGGTTCCATCACCCTCCCATACTACCACGAATAAGACTTCAGTCTACGCTTCGCAGACTATTGCTGAAAGGGCCAGTAATGCGAGATTTGTTTGGCTAAAACACTTCCCAACCTAGGTCAGGCCCCATCAAGCCAACAAATGGTTCTGTTGTCAGGACTGAGATCTACCTAAGGGATGTCTGATGTTGGAATGTTGGAACCCTATGAAGAAAGGATTAGAACCTTCACGAGTTCGAGGTACAGGAAAAAAAAGCCCTACAGATATCTGAGAAGAGGTGGTTGGATCACTACATATACACAGAAATTCATGATATATTCTTCGTGTTCTTCTCGACAAAACTATATGAGTAGATCACGAGGCTAGTTGATAGTCAGGGAAGGTGCAGACTTGAACATCCCATCGTGTGGACTCTAGAGTGGGTACGCAGACTAGAGGCCTCTGAAGATAAAATTGCACGAGCAGTAGATCATTGGATGGATTGGATAATAGGAGGGTTTATCACTGAGTTTGTGATAGATAAAACTGTAAGCTACAATGAAGAAAAGAGGTGTTTTCTCAACTGGCCGTGAGGTAAGTACATCGAATCATTGAATACCGGGATTAAAATGTTGTTATGTGAAAAATGAGTTATGAGAATCCATTGATGTTTGGGATAACCCGGAGTGGAAGAGGCTACCAGGGGATCGAAGGATTAGAGAACAACCCCCTAATCTCACATTCGTGAGAAAGCGTGGAATAGCTCATTGGGTTCTCTCTGAGAAGTGTGGTCTGGTTGATAAAGCAGCGCATTACATAGTTACCACCTCCATCCACTTCATCACCCACTTCACCTACATCAGCCCCATATTCACCTAACCCTCCTCCACAACCTCCATGGGTTGGAATGGCGAGTGCGATCAAGTTTCTTGTATTTAGAGGAGTAGGAAATGAGGAACCAAACCAGTTTTGGTTTGTGGTAAAGGCAGTATGGGAAGCCCAA
Organism: Pinus taeda; assembly: GCA_000404065.3. Lineage (NCBI taxonomy): Eukaryota > Viridiplantae > Streptophyta > Pinopsida > Pinales > Pinaceae > Pinus > Pinus taeda. The sequence goes on along the minus strand of APFE030853522.1, from coordinate 224,464 downwards.
GGCGTTACAGATGATAACATTAAAAAGGCTACTTTGGTGAGCGTGCTGCAAGATCATGCGTTGACGTGGTATATTAAGCACTCTAGCGATCATCCAAATGCCGAAATAGTGGAGATTCAGGATGCATTCAACAAAGAGTTTAGCTTATCGAAATCAGAAACTCAGTCAATCATCAGATCTAAGGAAATTGTGATGATTCCAGGCAATACTCCATGGGATCTCGATCAACGCTTGAAGATCATGATCCGTGAAGCTAACACGACGCTAATGGATGCACAACACCGTGCATGGTTTGTGGCATCTTTGACACCACATCTGAGGATGGCATTGTCACAGTAGAAGATCTCAAGCTAGGCTGAAGCATTAGAGATAGTGATGATGTTGCATGAAATCCTGATATAAGACCCTGGGTTGGGAGTTCAACAAATCCACATGCAACTACAAAACCTATGCTTGGAGATGAAAAGCATGAAGCAAGATAGGGTGCTTCGACCATAGGTGCGTGAAGAAGTGTGGTGTATCAAATGCAAGGGATAGGGTCACGACAAGGATCACTGCCCTATATTCACGAACTATTTGGCGGGAGGGGGATTGATGCCATTGAGGCTGGAGGTACAAGCAGGGCCAAGTGCGGTGCTCACACTTTGGTGCGAAATATTTCAAGTAGGAGGAAAGCACACGATGGACAATTTTCACCTATTGCAGAAGTATACACAAACCCTGAAACAACTATACTGTAACTTTTGTAGATCAGTGGCTCACGATGAGCAAACATATCAGAGTTATGAGCCGATGATGGATAGGACCCCATCCTATTGAATGCATACTAAAACACAAAGTTTCAATATAGTTGTAGTAGAACGTGGTGGATTTCAAGGATGTAGTTGAGGAAGAGGAGGAATGGGACCTGGACAAGGGAATGGACAACTGATCTGTTATAATTGTGGGGGGTCGAAGCACTATGCTTGCGATTGTACCAACTCGTTGAGAATATCTTGTCCGTACTGTGAGCAGTTTGATCATGAAATGGTAGATTTCCTTATGCTGATTGCGTAAATGTTCTAGAAAGGGGTACTACAACCTACTCCAACTCAAAATATCCAAATGATGAGGTCCGACCCACATGAAGAGGACCCGAGCATAAACATGGTACTAAGAAGCAATGCAACTACAAGGGGAAGATAAGAGGACACAACCTAGAGAAGATTCGAAGGTTCGCGAGGCTCCTACAAAGGAACCTGAGTCTGAGATGGAATACGTAAAGGAAATATTTAAGGAAGCTAAGAATAGCTTCACGGAGGCCTCTACTTTAGGTAGTAGGATCAACCTGAGCCAAGAATGGATCCTTCTATGCTTACTACCTTTTTACAGACATGTATGAAGGTATTACATGACAATGAGCCAGTTAAGGGACTACAAGAGTTGATCGTAGGTGCACAGGGTTAGGAGGGCCACACGTGGTCCAGAAACTGGGAAAGCATGGTTTGCACACCAGGTGAGAAATGCGATTGACGGCGCAAATTGGTGAGTATGAGATGAATTAGGTCATCTTGGATTTGGGGTCAGATGTGAATGTATTACCAAAACAGACATGGGAACACATGGGTAGGCCCACATTGCAGTGGTCTCCTATTCAATTACAAATGGCCAACCAACAAAAGATGTTACCAATGGGCAGGTTGCAAGCGGTGATAGTGGACATTGAAGACATAAGTATGTAGATGGACTTTGAGGTAATAGAAATTGTTGATGACAGTAATCCATACCTTGCATTGCTAGGAATAGACTGGGCCATGGACATGAGGGGGTCATCAACTTAAAAAGACAGAAAATGATATTAAAAAAAAAGTGCTCCGTGTAATAGTTCCGTTGGACCCAGCTGAAGGAGCATGCTACACTAAACTAGTGCACGATGAGGACAGTGACGATGAACTAGACTACATCTACCAGATAATGGTGCAAGACCAGGATCAAGTGATCTGAAAATCACTCGTGAATGATCTCAGTTAATTAATGAAGGTATTATAGACCCATGTGCTGGGGTGTGTCTATGTTATTTTAAGCAACAGATCGATAAGATAGCAAAATAAATAGACACTAGAAATAGTAAGATAAACATAGTAAACAAATATAAAAACACAACAAATTTAATAAGGAGTTCACCCAATCCTCCTAGGATATGTCTCCTGGTCCAACCTTCAGTGGTGGCCTTTTCTATTGTGTCTTAAAGCAGAGATTTTACAATAAGGAGCTCAATTTGAGTGTCACTCAACAGATGATGATCAATAGGGTGGTACTTGGATCCCCCAAGCTTCTAGAGTACACAGACTCCCCCTTACTTAATCCCGACCTCAACTGGTCTCGATGGTATGAGCCAAATTTGGTACTCAATATCAGACAGGTACACACAAAAGAGTTGCTTGAACCTCTCAAGCCTTCTCTGGAGTTCACAGACTCTCGGACTCTCTTTGTCTCTATCTACTCAATGTTGCCTTTGCTCTGTAGGTCAGCTCAGCTTCTCCGTTCTCTGCAATTTTCTTCTTTCTCTACTTCTGTCCCCCTTTGCTCTTTGTATGTTCATGGCTTAAAGCTAATCTACTCTCTAACTATTCCTTTCACCTTCCCAGATCTCAAGATTGCTTGGATCGGTCCGCTAGAATTCCACTACTCTGTGTCATCATCGCTATATAACGCTGCATAGAGAGGTGTCCACTTCTTGCCTTATGAACTGAGTGTCAGTTTTCTTTAAACTGCCATTATTTCCATTACATCAGGATTTTCCCATGAAACTGATTCTTCTACCAGCTCATCGGTCATGCTGGACCTCAAATCTTTCTGTGCCTCACTCTATTTCCCCGTCAAATTCGCTCATCCATCGATTTAATTCTATGTCATTGATATGGAGCCTCTAGATCCTACAGTCTTCATCTATATCATGTGGGTAAGCTTTTCAACGATTACTCATGTGATGTAAGTAGTTTTCTCTCTCCTCCGCTAGACATGCATTGCCCGTTGTGTGGCATCGCACTGATCATGGCCAATCCTGCTTACTGCACGAAGTGCACGTGGTATCCTACCGGTTTGGGCATGAGACTGGCCTTCTGACGATTTCCGCATGGTTTCCTATTTTCCTAGTGACCGAGCGCTCGGGGCTTTACTTCACTCATAGTTTTTCCCTGCAATAGGAAATTTGCGCTAATCGCATATCAGAAATTGCCTCTATTTCTGGAAATAGGCTTCCAATTGCCAATTTGAGTCCATGCGTGGTCTCCATGGGCCAACGGTCAATGCTTTGACCGAGGGTCCTCATTGTTCTGTGCTGGCCACAAATTACCATTGTCCAGAGGTCATTTCTGATAAGTTTGTTATTCATAAGATTTTGAAGCCTGACATAATTTGAAACAGTCATGGAAATGTTTAAGGATTCAATTCGGATCACGACCTTCCCACTGATAAAGCTTTTGGACCACCAAAAGTTGGTTTTCAAGAATCAACTAAGTGAGGGTATAACTATCTCACTTGTCCAATCTCTATCCATTTTTCACTGCTTGGCTTTGGACCCTTGAGTCCAATCCTGAGGTACTCAACATCTCCCCAACATGTCGTCCTCAAATTCCTGTCTAGAGCTATGTCTTCCTGCAGTTCATTGAGATATTCAGTTAACGAGTCATAAATAGAAGGAAATTGACTTTTCTCTTTGGGATCTTCAATTAATGAAGGTTCAAATAGTCTCAAGTTGTCTCCATTAATGACTGAGTAGATGTGCATGTAAGCTGGTAAATCAAGGTGAAAACCATTCTCACCAATTTTCTCAAGTATCTTGAAATGTTCATATCTTATTAGCTTTAGCATTTTACCTTCACCTTGCATTTTGTCTTTGCTGATATATAGCCAGACTTGACCACCAACTTGGAAACTATGCTCCATCCAATGCTTGTCATGCCTTGCCTTGTATTTGGCTTGGCTCTTTTCCAGCTGTTCCTGTACTGCCTGGTGAATCTCTTGGATTTGTTCAATGAACTTGGTTGGCTTGTCCACATCACTGTGTCCACCAACTGCGATGTCTTTACCAAAGACAAAATCCAAGGGAGACCTTGGTGTGAAACCAAAATAGGTCTCAAAAGGAGATCTCTGTGTAGAAGAATGTTTTTCTCGGTTGTAAGCATGCTACACATAACACAAATGTTCATCCCAAAGCTTGGGATGCTTGCTACAATAGCCTCTAAGAAACTGGATCACTGTCATGTTGACTACTTTTGTCTGGCCATTTGTCAATGGATGAAAGATTTTTCTTTTCTTCAGTTTGGTGTCCATCATTATCCATAGACTCGACCAAAAATTCCCAATAAATCGAGTGTCTCAATCAAATACAATGGAAGTGGGTAATCCAAAATGAACCCATACATGCTGAAAGAACAACTTTGTAGATTTTTCATCTGTAATTTGTTTAAAATACAAGGTATCAAAATACACATTTTGCTGAACCTATCCTCAATAACATATAAATAGTCATGACCTTTCCTAGATTTAGGCAGTCCTCCAACAAAGTCCATGGAAACACTTTCCCAAGGATGAGAAGAAATTGGTAGTGGAGTGTACAAGCCTAGTTTTCTATTGTTGGGATTGCTCTTAGCACACATGGTACACCCTCTTACATATCTAGAAATTGTGTCGTTCGTT
>APFE030853522.1:154452-214750 GCA_000404065.3 Pinus taeda | reverse complement strand
CATCTTTAACGAGTAGATACTTGTTCTTAGCTCTATAGAAAATATTTTTTCTATCATACAAGTAAGGACTTCCTAAAACAATTCCACATATATCTAGAGGAACTATATCTAACTCAACCTCATCTACAAATGCTGACCCAAAAGAAAACTTAGGTTTACATTGTCTAGTCACATGTAGTTGTGATTTATCATTTAACCAACCTAATGGGTATGGTTTCTTGTGAGGTTTAGTCAGTAATCCCAACTTATTTACAATTGCTTTAGAAATTAAGTTTACTTGTGAGCCACTATCAAACAAAGTATCAATATTTTGATGCTTGAAAATATCTCGAATATGGAAAAGCTCATGCCTTTTTCTCTCATTTTCCTCATCATTAATAGATTGTGCAGAATTACTAGTAGATGCTTCAGAATTTTTACCTTTTATACCTGTGGCTACAATGGTTGTTTCATCTCCTGAGTCTGACCCCAAATCTTTCTAAATAGCTACAACAATCTTCTTCTTCTTGCCCTCGAACTTCTTAGGTCTCAGCTTCGGATGCAGAATCCAACTGTGCTCATCATCATGCCCATCCTTCTTATAGTGATTGCATGAAGACTTGCTTTTCTGTGCAGTGCTGGCCTTCATCTCTTTCCATTTATGATTTCCTTTCTCCTTATTGTTTCTTGCAATGGGCATGGATGATCCTCTAACTTTTGGGTTCCCATTCTTTCTTCTAGCTTCTAAATGTGTAGCTTGGATAGATACCTCATCTATACTAGTGGGATTAAACATGAGGATACTATGCTTCATGTAGTTGTGTAGACCACCTATGTACTTCAACAGAGTCTCAGGTGAGTCTAATGAAATTCCTAGAATCAAAGATCTCTTCCTAAATTCTTGGGTGTAATCCTGTACACTTTGTCCTTTCAATTGGCAAAGAGTTTGTCAGCTCATCATGGCTTGCTACATGTAAGCTAGTGGATAGAACTACTTTTTGATTGCAGAAACAAATTCACTCCAGACAGTAAGGATCTTAGCATGTTTCTTCATGTTTTCTTATGTCCTGCCTTCCCACCATACCAAGGCAGTGCCTCCGAGGCATAGGCTGTCCAGCTGAATCTTACTCTTACCTGAGTCAATAGTTTGCACTTTGCAATAAACATCAATTTGTCTTATCCAATTATACAGCTTTTATGCATTCAACTCTGCATCATATATGGGTAAATCAAATTTAACATCTAATTTGATCAAAGATGTCTTGTTTTTATGTTTAGGGCTATTAGGAGTGTTATATACATATTTTGGCACTTCAACCCCAATATTATATGTCAATAAACTAGGGCTCTTCAACCCCTAAAAGAGGTGCTTCATACCCTAAAATAACATGGTCATCTGATTACATCATTCCCCAAAAGTTCCACCTGCGAAACTATCCAGAATTGGCCTAAACAAGACCATACTAACTACTCCACTGTCAGGGTGCAATGCATACTAACTTCTACACTAGCTAGGTGTGATGCATACTGATTAGGCCTTCTATAGGGTGCGATGGGCAAGGATGGACAAATGTTCGAGACAGTTTGCTAAGTGGATGCTCATGGAATCTTCTAGAAACTTCTCTTATGACACTTGCCTCTCTGAATTCGCCCAGGGATGAGTAAGAGATCCAAGAAGTCCCCAAGTGGAACTAATTGTAACAAGTGGAATCAATTATAACAAGTGGAATGACACTAATCAAAACCCCATAGATGACTCACACCCTTGCACACATCTATAAATGGATCCCTCATCTAGGAGATCCAAAGGCAGGAATATTGTGAATTGCAAGGAAGTGTTGATAGTTTGTGTTTGAGATAAGAGAATTGTATTGTTTGTGTGATCTTCCTATCTCATGGGGTGAAGAGGGATTGATGCTAGGAGGATGATGTTGGATTAGAAAAATGGGTTGTAATTCTCCCTTCTATTTAATAAAGTTCTTCTAGTTTTATTCCATATAATTGTGCACTTGTGAATGTTATTATTTGTGAATGCCATTGTATGTTCATTATACATCTAATTCTGTAGTGTTTATGTTACAATAGATCAAGATGCTTTGATGGTTCTTTGCTACTGTGTTTCTATAGGTACTCTTCAAGTGGGATAAGTGCAGAGAGAAGTTGCAAGCTCTGTCAAGGGGGAGAAAGATCGAGAAAAGGATTAAGCAGAAGTTCTAAGTTGGTCCTCTCATCTTTCTCTTATCTATTGTGCATAGAAGAAATCATTGAATTCTTAAACTGTTGTTTCTAGGGTAGCTGCCAAACCTAGAGGGTTACTCAATCGAAAAGACACTAGTTTTCCTAGAAACAAAATGGTGACTCAGCTTGGGATGAAATATATGATTGTTTGTTGTTGTTGTTTTTATAAAATATAGACAGACCTTGAAGTTAGCCAGGTAGCCTTCAAACTGCTCTTGCTCTGAATTGCATAGGAGATGAACGTTGCTTCAATCAATCTCTAGTTTAGTTTATGAATTAAACATTTGACTTACAAGCATTCTAGATGCCCTTTTGGTAGCCCAGTAACCTCTCAATTCATTCCTCTCTAGTTTTCTCTTTTTTAGTCTATCATAGCTCAACTTAACTTACTAAAAGTAACTGCTCATCTGAGCCAAAACCCATTTCAATTGTGCTCCTTGACCCATCGCATTGTCTGTCACTGTCAACCAGTATGCATCACACATCCCAATTCTGTAAAGTGTGATGCATCCGTATTTTTGTGAAGCCCAAGTGCGATGACTAACTGAACCTATTTCCATTCTAGAAATTTGGGGTTTTTTGTCGTTGTTTTCAGTCTTGTTTAGTTGTTTTGCTGCTCCTGAACAACACTTCCTTACTGAAGCTTGCTTGCATCACATATATTAGCCTCCATTGATTAGGATTAGTAGATGTTTTAATGCAATTGTGCATCATTTACAATCCTTTGTCCAAAAGTTGCTTAATTCGAACTGTCGCTTTGGTACAAAAAGTGTCGTAACTGTTGTTTTGTTTTCAAAAGAGAAGTGTCGTGGATTCTTCCTTCCCTAGAGATTCGATTCAATGTTTTGTCATGTATTTGATTTGATTTATTGATATTCAAATGGTCAAAAGAATTTTCTCTTTGAAATTGAAACGTGTCATTTAGTCCTCCTATCTATTTTGAAAAAGAAATTGTCGAAAATGTCGTTTTGAAAGAAATATTTCAAATCTTTACTGCATTTAGTTTTCCTTTTTGGCATTTGTTCACATTAAGGGGAATGAAAAACAAATACATGCATTTGCATTTGCATTTTTTTATGTGTGCGAAAAATTATTTAGGAAAGTGCATTAGTGTGTGCTCTTTGCTCTTTGTTTGAAAGAATCGTAATTTTCTTTCCCTAGTAGCTAGGATTTTCATTGCTCAAAATAAACAACAATTGTTTATCATTGTAGATTGCATTTTAAGAATTTCAAATCAACATCACGTGGTGAACCATTGAAAGGCAAAATTTAACCAATTTCAACTCTAAAATAAATCTCAATGAACCTAACAACGCTTTGGAACTTAACACAACACATCTAGAGGTCTAGGCTAGAGATGTGTTCCGACATTGTAAAAACTAGTAAATATCATTTTCATTGAAGGTTGGGTGATTCCTCCTCCTTGATACAACAAGTGCTAGCATAGACTTGTGCTCCCTGTACCATCACATATCTATTGGGAGATCAAAATAGGCTTATATCCTTTATCCATAGGAAGCCATGTCGCCACCCTATCGATCGCAATGCACTGAATAGAACATTTGGGAAGATTGACTGCTGTAAATAAGTCCTTCGTAATTTCTCTTTAATTTATCACCAAGGTGTATATTGCAGTTTTGCGGTTGGTTTGGTAATCCCTCTGTGTAGATTTTCTAGAGTAGTCACTTTCATTACTTTTTGAATCTTTAGAAGAAAAGGTCCATCTTAGCACTTGTTACTTTAGGCTCATTAAAAATCGAAGCAGACTAAGTCATCTTTAGCTTTTTCTCGACTCTTACAAATTGAAAAAATAAAGTTGTGTCAAAGTGTCATTAAAATTAATTGAAATTGGAATAACATCCCTTGTTCCTGAGTTGATCTTAGGTTGAGATATATGGAGACAAATCCGGGATCCATCAATCAAGGAATACCTTTTGAATGGAATCCTAGTCCTTTTTCTTCTGGGGGAAATGTTGGTGCTCCATATATGGTTACATTGTCCCTTCTGGGAATTACAATTTGCCTGCCAGTATGGCTATTCTCAACCTCTGTGGTTCAAAATACCGTAATTCCTTTGCAATTGAATTAGCATCCAATTGATATTGAATTTGACCCTTCACCTTCTTCTTCATCTATCTCTCCCTCCCCTTATTCCTCTTCACTTGTTGAAAGTAGTGATGCTAGTAACTAGGTGATTGAGAAGAAGAAGAAAGGAAAGAAAAAGAAGAAGAAATCAATTTAGCATGGGCAACCATGTTTCATCTGGTGAAAATCCGTACATTAAAGCTACTAAACCCAAATTTCCTTGCATAATTTGTAGAGGAGACCATTTTCATCAAGATTGTCCATGCTTTCCTCCAATCTTGAGAGAATGGTTGCCCCTTTCACACCACCCAGTGTCATCAACCTCTAGTGATCATGTTGACAACACACCATCAACTAGTGAAGTTCATGGATAGAAAGGATAGGTCAAAGTTTCATGTAGGTTTTGTGAAGGGAACCATACCCTTCATCGTAGTCCTTTTTTGGATGAAGCCAAAAGAGTATTGGATAACCATCCTACTTCACCGAAGTGACTTCCAATTGGTTACCAGAGACACCCCCAAGTCCTTTACTAGTTAAAAAACCAATTGAATTAAATCAACCATTGGTCGAAACCAATCTCTGAAATGAATCTCATGAGTCCATACCCGACCAAAGCCAATAGGTTGAGGTGGTAGTTGACCCAATTCTACCTTCAGAATATCATACCCTTCCCGACAATAGTGAGAACGATACCATTCAAATTCTTTTTGTTACTTCAGAGTCCGACGAACTTAGGGGCAATCTGCCCGTTCCTTGACAACAGGAGGAAAATCCCCCAGTTCTTGTAAATCAACGGGTTAATTTCCCCGTTTATTTGATACCCCCTCCAAGTAATCTACTTATTTCCTCTGATTGGAATCAACTAACAAGATCTTGCCATCCTTCTTATGTACCTTTCCAGATCATAGTACAAGTTTAAAAAATGATCGTGTCTGGCACTATCATAGATGAAGGTGCATCAATGAGTATCCTTTCCTCAACTGCTTGGAAGGTTCTTGGTTCGCCATCGCTTATGCCTATTACACAAAATTTGTTAGGCTTTAACAAAGGAACCAGTCGACTGTTAGGGATCCTTCCTAAGTACCGATCACTTTGGGAGGGAAAACCATTCAACTGAATGTGATGGTAATCCTGGGATCATTATATTACAATCTACTCCTTGGACGTGACTATGTTTATAACATAGAAGCTATTGTTTCAACACTCCTCTGAGTGATGTGTTTACCACATGAAGGAAAAATTGTCACTATTGACCAGCTTTTATTTCCCAGTTCAAGCATAGCTCCAAGTCAAACATCATCCCTAAATGGTCCTTTTGCATCGAAAGTGTCTCTCCAACCTTCATTCCATCCACCTGATTTCTAGGAGTATTCCAGTGAATGTAACGAAGATTAGGGGGCATGAAAACTTTTCTATTCTACAGATGAACCTAGTTGAAAAGATAAATTTCCATGTAGGTTATGTGATTGGTCTGACAAACCATTCAGCTTCATCTATTTTGCGGGTGAAGCCAAGGAAGTCTTTTGTCTATTCTGCAGACAAAACCATCCTACCTAACCTCAGAAGCTTCCATATGGCTACTGGAGACTCTCCTTCTCATCATGCTAGGGAAATGCAAACTTTTTTCAATTTCATTTTCTAGCTTTTTAGCTTTGTCATTTTCTAGCCTTTTAGTTTTTCGTTTCAAGCTTTAGTTTTTTCTTTTTTTTCGATTCCTTTTTCTATTTTTAGTTTAGAGCTTGCATAAAAGAAAAGTAAAACTCAACATAGTTTCCTCATGGTTTAAGCTTGTAAAAGAATAAACCCACCACCGAGCATAGTTCCCCCATGGTTCAAGCTCGTTAAAAATTGGACCCACCTAGAGTAATTAACTTTTGTGATTGCTATTCCATCAGCCTTTTGAACTTTGGTTGTGTACCTCCCTTCAACTCCATTATTTTGGCCGATCATACACTTCCACTTGGTTGTTTACCCTTTTTGAGGAACAATTGCGATGAGATGTCTTGTTAGCCAACCTCTTCACATAATTCACCATGTTTTGAGAAGTTCCAACATTACTCAGAACCAGTTGCTACCCCAGACACCATTGGTTCCTCAAAGTCGAGTCTCCTTTAAACCCTTTTTAGACTCATTAAACATGAAAAGATTATCGAGCATTGGCCTTTCCAGCTTGTTAAAGTGATTTTAAATTTCATCCCTCCTATATATTTTAATCTTTTTTCGGACCTGAGGGATTATCTCACAAAAACAATCAAGCGCTTGTCTTTTTCGTCTCATTAAAGTGATCGAAAAGTCATCCCTTTTGTATTATTTTATCCTTTTTCGGACTTAAGGGATTATTCTACGAAAAAGAACTTCTAGAGTCTTCTTTTTGTCCCTTTTCAAACTCTCTAAACATGAAAAGGACTGAGTTATCCTAGTTGTTAAACTTGTTAAAACAATAGCAACAAACTTGTCCATTCTTGACAAGATTGAGTTTCACTATCGCTAGACTCGTTAAAACATAGCGACAGGTTTTCCTGAAGGGAAAATTATAGAATAGGCATATGTTATCCTCCTCAAGCTTGACAAAAATAAAGAGGTACTGGTTAGCAATGATTGGGGAAAAAAGGAAGAAACTTGAAGAAATTTATGGTAGCAGATAACTCTTGAACATGAACTTTCACTCCATCACCATTATTGAGTTGGGTTGGGTTATTTTGTTCACCGGTCATCTAACCATAGGTCTTCCACACCATCCATATTTTGGGGTTAACGCTACCAATCCATCTCAGTGTCGCCTACATGTTCAAGAGAAGTAATTCAGTTGGGAAACCACAATCCATTTAATGACTCATACATTGTAATACCTCCAACCTTCATCTTTTCATGATTGCCATTCTTGAACCTTGTGTCGTCAAATTGTTTTCACCTCCAGAAATCATTTGCTTCATTTCGTGTCGTAGATTTGGGATACATCAAGGCCCTCCTATGATGATTTGCTTCTTGTCGACATTATCTCTTTATCCAAGAAGTTGACTTAGAAACACCCCTTTCAGTGTTTTGAAGCTCACATGCCTCAATGGAAAGTTTCTCACTTCCGGTGATAGGTTGACATCAATGGCCTTCGACCAAAATATTTTGTTTGCTGTTCAACATCAAATCATAAATTCACACCATGAGAATTGTACTGTAGTACCTTGAGGGTCATTATCATTATTGGTGATTCCTCTCGCACTTGTTAACAGCTTACATTATTGGCTGGTAATCAGGTGATGTCTTTCCATGTTTGACTTCAGAACATCTCTTCACATGGATTGACTTGTGCATTGGGTGAAGATTGAATGAGCCTTAAGACCCCAGATCTAGTTTCGTCCATCCGGGTTGAGATATATTTAGGGATATAAAGACATCAAATGTACATAAGATGTTGTACAGATGGTAATCCGAGCCAAGAATGATGACTCTACATCTAAAGAATCGCTAGTTTGTGACTACAGATGACTATCTATTCTATGTACATGAAATGAATTTATAAAGCTGAGCATGGGAATGCCCGCCTCAGCTAGATCATGAAAATTATATTATGATGATATATTGTATTGTATCCTATACAGGTCACCTTCTAATTCGAAACCTTGGATCCTCATGATAAAGCATTTCACCTGACATCAAGATTTATGACTTCATGCTTTAGGGGGAAACTGTTATAGATATATTTGGGCACTTCAACCCCAAGATTATATGTCAATAAACTAGGGCTCCTCAACCCCTAAAAAAGGTGCTTCATACCCTAAAATAACATGGTCATCTGATTACATCATTCCCCAAAAGTTCCACCTGAGAAACCATCTAGAATTGACCTAAACTAGACCATACTAACTGCTCCATTGTCACAGTGTGATGTATACTGACTTCTACACTAGATAAGTGCAATGCACACTGATTAGGCCTTCTATAGGGTGTGATGGGTGAGGATGGACAAATTTCCAAGACAGTTTGCTAAGTGGATGCTCATGGAATATCTTAGAAACTTCTCTTATGACACTCGCCTCTTTGAATTCACCCAGGGATGAGTAAGAGATCCAAGAAATCCCCAGGTGGAACCAATTGTAACAAGTGGAATCAATTGTAACAAGTGTAATGACACTAATCAAAACCCCAGAGATGACTCACACCCTTGCAGACATCTATAAATGGATCCCTCATCTAAGAGATCCAAAGGATGGAATATTGTGAATTGCAAGGAAGTGTTGATAGTTTGTGTTTGAGATAAGAGCATTGTATTGTTGGTGTGATCTTGCTATTTCATGAGGTGAAGAGGGATTGATGCTGGGAGGATGATGTTGGATTAGAAAATTGGGTTATAATTCTCCCTTCTATTTAATAAAGTTCTTCAAGTTTTATTCCATATAATTGTGCACTTGTGAATGTTATTATTTGTGAATGCCATTGTATGTTCATTATACATTTGATTATGTAGTGTTTATGTTACAATAGATCAAGATGCTTTGATAGTTCTTTACTACTATGTTTATACAGGTACTCTTCAAGCGGGATAAGTAGGGAGATGAGTTGTAAGCTTTGTCAAGGGGGAGAAAGGTTGAGCAAAGGATTAAGTGGAAGTTCCAAGTTGGTCCTCTCATCTTTCTCTTATCTATTGTGCATAGAATAAATATTTGAATTACTTTAAGCTATTGTTTTTAGGGTAGCTGCCAAACCTAGAGGGCTAGTCAATCGAAAAGACACTAGTTTCCCAAAAACAAGGAGGTGTGAGAAATTTTTCTTCTTTCCCTTTGCCTTTTGAGTGGTCATGGAGGACAGACACTTCTTCTCCTTTATCTTGCTTGGAGCCTGATGAGTCCTCATCTTTATGTTTCCTAAAGTCCCTATACATTTCTTCCACCATTGACTTCAAGGTCATAAAACTATCTATGAATTTAGGGTCTGGCCCCAAGGAACTTTCCTCTGACATTTTCTTGTGAGGATAGACTCTTCTAATTCTCGGGTTAGTCTCTACCAACTCTCCTTCTTAATTTAAGCTTTGATCTAGTTAGTGTTCAACAACAAAATCTACCACAAGCTTTTCTAACTTTAACAACCTAGAGCTCTGATACCACTTGATCTGAAAATCACTTGTGAATGATCTCAATTAATTAATGAAGTTATTATAGACCCATGTGCTATAGTGTGTCCATGCTATTTTAAGCAATGGATTGATAAGATTTTGAAATACACAGACACTTGAAACAGTAAGAGAAACACAGTAAGAAAATATAAACACACACCAAATTTATTAAGGAGTTCACCCAATCCTCCTGGGCTACATCTCCTAGTCTAGCCTTGAGTGGTGGCCCTTTCTATTGTGTCTTAAAGTAGAGAGTTTACAATAAGGAGCTCAATTTGAGTCTCACTTAACAGATGATGATTAGTAGGGTGGTACTTGGATCCCCCAAGCCTCTAAAGTACACAGACTCCCCCTTACTGAATCCTGACCTCAATTGGTCTCAATGGTATGAGCCCAATTTGGTACTCAATACCAGACACGTAGACACAAAGGAGTTGCTTGAACCTCTCAAGCCTTCTCTAGAGTTCATTAACTCTTAGACTCTCTCTATCGCTGTCTTCTCGATGTTGCCTTTGCTCCACAGGTTAGCTCGACTTCTTTGTTCTCTGAAATTCGCTTCTTTCTCTACTTCTCTCCCCCTCTACTCTTTGTATGTTCATGGCTTAAAGCCAATATCCTCTCTGACTATTCATTTCCTCTTCCTAGATCTTAGGATCTCTTACCTTGGTCTACCAGAATTCCCCTACCCTGCAGCATCATCGTTGTGTAACATTGCACAGAGAGGTGGTCACTTGTCTCCTTACGAACTGAGTGTTAGTTTTCTTTAAATGGTCGTTGCCTCTGTTACTCCAGGATTTGCCCATAAAACTGATTCTTCTGCCATCTCATTGCTCATGTCAAACCTCAAATATTTATGTGCCTCAGTCTATTTCCCCATTGAATCTAGTCATCCCTCGGGTTAATTCTTCGTCGTTGATCTGGAGCCTCTAGATCTGACGATATCTATCTATATTGCATGGGTAACTTACTCAATCGTTACTCATATGATGTAATAAATTTTCTCTCTCATCCACTGGACATGTGTCGCTCGGTGTGTGGCATCATGCTGAACTTGGTCAAACCCACTTACCCCTCAAAATGTACGTGATATCATGCCGGTTTTGGGTGCAAGACTAGCCTTTTGATGATTTCCGCATGGTTTCCTATTTTCCTCGTGACTGAGGGCTTGGGGCTTTCCTTCACTAAGTGTTTTGCGCTAATCACGTATCAAAAACTACCTCTATTTCTGAATTTGGGCTTCCGATTTCCAATTTACATCCATGCGTGGTCTCCATGAGCCAAAGGTGAGCACGCTTTGATTGAGGGTCCTCGTTGTTCGGTACTAGCCACAAATTGCCATTGTCAAGAGGTCATTTCTGATAAGCTTGTTATTCATAAGATTTTGAAGCCTGGCATAATTTGAAATAGTCATGAAAATGTTTAAGGATCCAATTCAGATCATTGGGTGAATCCAACAATGGACAGGAGAATCTCATGGGACTGCGACAGTTCCTGCACATCAAATTTAGATGAAGAGATAGAGTGATGACAGGACCAATTGCATGAAGTAATAATGCTAAACTATAATATGATTATTAGATCACTATGATGTGTGATAACTGAAGTAAGGAAATTGTCAACCGATGATGCTGCAATAAATGGGGAGGAATTTGTAGACCACTGTGGAACTCCAGATAGGGAGCAGAAGTAGCACAGTGCACAAAAAGGGGCGCTGCGCACGACAAATACACAAGGTTGGGTTAATCCTTGGAAGATTAGGTGGAATGGGCGTGAATGTAGAAGGTGGCTGCATGTACGCGTTGGAGGCCCTTAGTGTCGAGTGTGGTCTAGACAGCCAGGATGAAGTGGTTTGGGCACCCACCTATGATGAAGGATGCAGCTGTATGTTTTGCTACCATCGCACCCACTAAATCTACGTGTACTAGGGGTTCGCTGGGCCTATATGAAAATAAACAAAATGGGGTGTGCAAAGATGGCCCTATCTGCGATCAAACATAATGAATCTAGGAAGGTGGAGAAAATTTCCCTAAATACTGCCCCTGTAGTGTGGAGTGACCACTAGGACCTAGGGAAAGGAATTTGGTTGTTGTAGAAAGCCATTCAGCGTGGTAGCTTGCAACTTCGTGAAATCTATGAAGAATGGGCATGTCTGAGGAGGAAAAGTGTGATGATGGATGAAAAAATCAATAAAATGAAAATTAGAGTCACATAAGTGGGCCACGCGAATTTGAAAATAAAAGGACTAGACCTTGCTGACCCTACTACGTAACTAGAATGAGCTGCGAGGTTGCTATCATGGTTGTGACTACACCAATGAGGGAGTGTACCATATACAGTAGAGCATGAGGGGATACCGGATACAAAGGTACTAGAAAGGTGTCCACAACCCAGGATAGTAAGAAAATTGAACTCCCGCACCAAGGGTGTGACCACCTGACTATCTGTAGGAGGCCGAGTCTCAGCTTTCCACACAGTTGGAAGAGGGCGCGGGAATATAAAGGAGTCTATAAGGGGGACACATGGCTCAGACATGGCATACAAAATTAGTATGAAGTAGAGAACATTTCCACATACAAGGGATTGTGCTACTGCATGGGGAGGATGGAAGGTGATCGTTGCAGATATTGTTCATGAAAAGATGTCCCATTTAAGAGACCGAGGAGTGGACATCGGGTAATTAAGACACAGGGTTGAATGGATCTACTACCAAAATCACATTAATGAGCCATGAAAGTGGGGAATGGTTGAATTTGAATTCAAATAGGCATATAAATCACAAGTGGCATGTCACCAAACAACCCTTGGCACTGTGCATATTAAGTTGTTTCGTAATCAAGCAGCTAGGAGCATGATGAATGAGGCAGTCGTGAGAGTAAGTCTGTGGTTTCAAGCATTATCAAAGGATATGCAAGATCCCCTAATGAGGATGATATCCATAACCAAGGACGTTACATAGAACCATACACTGTAGGAAGGAGGTGCAACTAAGATCCCTAAATCACCCCAGATGTCACGGACCAAGAAGGACCCACAAGTAGTAGGACCAGTCCGTATGTCTCTGCGAAATCCGCGATTTTGAAAACTGTCGATGGAAGAAAAGGGAAAAATTGTTACTATTGAGAGAGATGATGAGGAAGAGGATCCTCTAACCTTTTTCGAAGAGATGGAACCAGCGGAAGAAAAGGAAGAAGATATCTAGCTAGTACAGGCTCCAGCAAAATGGCCTAAGTATGTCCCTCCATGGAAAGGGAGGGTCAAGGTACCTAAAGATTCGGATATCGTTAAAAGAACACTTATAACCCTGTCCCTCCCACTGGGGTTTTGTTCGAAGAAACGATGATTGGCCGCATTCCCAATATGAAATTTGAAGACTGGGATCTTGCAGATACTAAGAAGTTTCCCCATTTGGAAACTCATGAGTTGATGGAACAAAGCACGGTGGGGCCATTACAACACTACAGCCATATAAATGGCTACGAGGGGTGGAGGAGGCCAATCTACTCCACCTCCTGTCAATTCCACATTTTCATCGGACCTCAATCATGATATTGGTCATCAGGGAACTGCTCTACCTAGTCCACGATGGGTACTTATGGCTAGAAAAACCCATCTCCATCATGGTGGAGCTCATTCATAGGATCTTTCAGCTTCATTGTGAAGGAAGGGACCCCACTAAAATAGTTGGCATGAGTGGAAAATTGACGATTTCAGAAGCCATGAAAAGGAAATATAAGTTGGAAAAAAAGCAGAGAGGGTATGTTATTACTAGTATTCAGGACAAAGGGGTCCGCATTGCTACCTAGTTGTTGGCAGGAAAGGTCATGAGAAAATGTCGAGGCAGTGAGGTACCAGCAACGATCATCACGTTAGTTGAGAAATGCGCAGAAGGGGTACGGTTCAATTGGGCATAGTTCTTCCGCGATGAGTTCTTAACAAACTGCAAGGAGGCCCAAAAGTAGGCTAAGACCTTCCACTACGTGTGGTTTCTCATATCCATCCTATTAGTTACATATGAATTTCCCGAGGATAGTAAATTTCCTCCTCCGGACTAGGATTGGCCAGAGGCAGCAAACTATGTGTGAATATGGGTGACGAAGGATGCCAGAAGAATCCAAGAAGTCAAGATTTTTTGGATACTGATGGACGTGAACATACGACAGTGGATCAACCAGCAACCCCGCCTATCTGTCAATGTATATGAGAGTGTGAAAAACATTTCTGAATTTAAGGCGGATATGCACCATGTGTATATCTGGGCGTGCAATGATCGAGAGAAGACGGGGACCACGCTTCCCTTCATCACCATTGATGACATTGTCTTCATAGTGCTTGATACCTAGACACCAGAGTGGCACAGACCAGATGCAATAGGGCATGATGAGACTGTGATCCAAAAAAAAAAGGTTGTTGCCTAGTTCCTAGCACAACATAACTAGAACGAACAACTTGCTGAGGAAGTACGGGCATCCCATGAGGTAGCGTGGCTACCATAGACAAGGCGACAATAGGAA
Source organism: Pinus taeda (assembly GCA_000404065.3). Classification (NCBI taxonomy): domain Eukaryota; kingdom Viridiplantae; phylum Streptophyta; class Pinopsida; order Pinales; family Pinaceae; genus Pinus; species Pinus taeda. Next base: position 200,830 of record APFE030853522.1, on the reverse strand, counting down.
GAGCTGCAACCACAGAGGACAAAAGAGGCAAGAATGTGACCACAGAGCCAGAAATGGATAATGTGATAGAAAGTGTGAAGCCAAGCACCACCTGTTCACCATTAAAATGACTACATGTGACAGAACGGTCAAGGTCATGGAAGAAGACCAAGCCGTCTAAGTTGGATGGAGAGCTTATCACAGTAACTGAGGGGGACCTATGTGACATTGGGGATATAGTTCGTGAAGCCACTAGGTAGGGACTCGATGATGCAATGACAAAGCAGTAGACTGTGTTGGGGGCACTCAGGATGCAACTACAGGAATATCAAACATGGCCCCCATAGTCGGAAGTGGTAGTTACCCATGGAGCTATGGGTACATCAGCAACTGAGTAGCTACTTCGAGCCAAAATGGCTAATACTATCTCACTCCTAGTAGGATCATTGATAGCGGACAATGCAAAGGACAGAGCTGTGGTAGGCCAACTCATAGGACTTAGATTAAACTTGGCTGCCCTCCCACGCAAAATGTTATACTAGCTACAAGATGGCACAACGACAGAGCTCTGTGCTCCAGAAGGACATGCAGTACAAATGCTTAGTGAGCAACGAATTAACATCAAGTAGTTGAGCCTCCAACATGATGATGTAATAGCACAAAATTAACAGTTGGAGGAAATTTTTGAGGAAGCGTGTTGTCGTGCCCCTGAGCTCGAGATTGTAGCAAATTTACCAGTAGGCATATGGATCCACAAGTTGGCCAATGGGTTCTGAAAAGTGAAGGAGGAATTAGTGACGATCTAGTTGGACCTCAACTTGCAGACCTTAGAGTTGAGACTCAAGGTGCAACCATCTACACCACCAAAGGTTAGAGAGCAGTGGCAATGCTCCAACCAATCTAGGTGGGAAGCAATAGCATGTGCCATACACGAGTGCACCGGCTTGTTATATCAGTGATTTACAATGATCACTTCACTACAGGAGGACCCAATACTATAGCAGTTGGAGGCTGAAGCATGGGAGTTACAGTAGGCCTATGATAATGTCCGGGGGACCACGCAGATGATTGACATTACTTAGCGATTGGCCAAGATGAGGGAGGCCCATGCTCTCAAGGCACAAGTTGACGCCACTCGCCAGAAAGAATCAGTCCTTAAAGAACACATCCAACCTTGGCTTGATGAGGCACTCATGGTCACTGCCAACATCGAGGGAATGCTAACAGACATGCAATTTGTATACGAATCGGTGAGTGAAACTAATAATGACGCGTTGGAGGCTCGCTCACAACGGGTACAACGGATGGTGGAAGAATTTATTGTGGATGTAAGCAAAGGACAAAAGTTGTTGAATGACCTCCACGCAAAGATCAATGCACTAGTCAAGTGATTCGGGATGAGTCATGATGATTGTGTTGGGGGCCTATTGGGAAGCAGATCCCCAGCGTAATGGTTTTGGGGCTTAAAGCCCAGAATTTTGGCTAAAAGTATGGTAAAGGTTGCACGAAGTGTGTCGAGTGTGAATTGTAATTAGTCAAGTCAAAGGGTTGTCTGCCCGAGAATAATGTAAGATAATAGAAAGCAAGTTGGCTTGCCCATGGTCCACGGACCATGGGAATGTATAAATAGAAGGGCTCTAGGTTTAGAAATCAGTTTTTTGGTAGCTTTTGATTAAGATCTAAAGTGTATGGGTTCGTAAGAAGCAAGAGTGCTCTGAGTCTGTAAGTCCAAGTTGTGGGTGGTAGTAGTTAGAGTAGGCTCTCCAGCTATGTGCGCAGAGTCCTGGTAGAGTCCATAGTTGTGTGCGCGAATCCCTGTAGCTAAGTGCGCAAGGTGAAACTAATTGTGTTAAACAGAAGATTAATAAAGATAAGTGTTTCTGAATTATTGTGCATTTGGTCACACATCTATAGGTTTATGCTTGTATTCTAAGTTTATGCATAACTGTAAGCTTTATGGTTGCATGTGTTGGTTATAACTGTTGAATGCTTGATTAAATACCTTAAGAATTAGATCAGATCTATAAGAAACACCTTAATAGTAAGAATCTAAGAAGTGCCTCATCATCAAGCTTCGTAAAGGAAAGACTGTTGTGCAGAGTAGCGTGAGTGCGCAGATCGGTTCACGACCCTTTCAGTCCTCAACAAGACATCCCTAGGGTGCGAAAACCTAGTTCCAGCACGCTCCTATACTACCTTGGGTGAGACTTTAGTCCGCACTCGGCGGACTGTTTCTGAAAGGGCTGGTAGTGCGGAATTTGTTTGGCTAAAACACTTTCAAACCTGGGTTAGACCCCATCAAGCCAACATCTAGCTTGCTCATATAATCCGTGGTACAATCGCTTATGGTATTTTGATCAAACAGGTCTATAGAAATGTCTAAGAATCCACACTAAAATACTTCAAATGAAGAAGTATTTATACAAATTCTAAACTGAAATATTTTGAAAACAATATCAATATTGGTTTTACAAATATCTCAAACTGTTTTACATTAATAGAACTTAAATAAGGACACTCAAAACTAATGAATCTATTTGGCACTATATTTATGGATTTATGGTGGCAAAGAAGATAAATTCAAATTTGATAGCAACTCTTAATTAATGATGAGGTTTCCAAGTCACTAACTTCCCCCTTCCTTTCTGTATTCCACCCCAGAAATTCAGGAAAATTAGGGTCTAGTGATACCTTTGTATATCTCAATCCGAGATAGATATGTAAAAAGGGAAAGGTGTTATTTTAGATAAGTATTTTATTGAGATAAATCTCTTTCAGTTTCCCAAAATTGATCTCCAGCTGTTCAGAATATTCTCAGCAAAAAGATGTCAAAAATAGTACTTTGTGCAGTCCGAAAAATAGGCTTTGAAGATATGCATTTATCTCCCTTTTTGTAATACCTATTTAAAAAGTGAGATTTTCTTTTAGATTGTCCCTTTAGGAACACAAACCTCCTCTAGTTTCTCAAAATTCACCTTGGATTAGCCACAATAATTTTTGCAAAATTATGACTTAATCGGGAAATTTTTGGAAAATGTACCATTTCTGTACTGATTTCATATTTTTTCACTTTGATTTTTCAATTTGATACACTTTTACTGATACTCTTTCATCTGATATGCTTTTACTTTGATGACCTGTTAATATCCTTTACTTTGTTTTTACTTTTATGGTACATTTTAACTTTTTACTGTGTATTTCAATAGTAAATCATTTAGTTTTTTATATGTATAAGCATAAGGTAATGGATATTGATCAACTTTTTGTATGTCTGATCTGTTTTTCTTTTGATTATATGCTCTGTCTGGTTCCTTTATTTTAACAGTCATTTTCTCTGTGTGAATGATTTATTTCTTTGTTCTATGTATAAATGTTTCCTTCTTCTAAATGAAGGTTTTCTAATAGATTTCCTTCTTATTTTTGGAGTAAACAAGTTTTGTGACTAGTATCAAAATTGTTTATCTAAGCTTTGGTCTTCCTCTAATTACCTGCAAAATACAACAACCATTAAGAAAAATAGGTTGGCAGGAAAGGCAATTGATGGCTTTATTACACAGGGATGTCTAAGGAAGGAGTCATGGCAATGTTTTTTGAAAGTAATTGGAGGTCGAATTGTGCTGCAGAGGTTCAGGGTGGTGTCGGAAGGGTTTGATAGGATTTACTCTGAAACGGGGAAAAAGGAATGAAAATGAGGGTTTTCAAGGTTTTAATGGGCAACTTTTTAAATTTGGTGCAAGATTAGTTAAGCGACCAGTGATGGTCTTGTCTTATGTGGGGAGGCAGTTTCCCAGGCCATCGTAACACTTTTGTGGCGAAGGCGGTATTAAGGAGGGGTCACCTCATCTGCCCCCGCGCCTGACACGTAGCATTTGGGGTTCGAGGGAAAATAATTTTATCGAGCATGTAACGATCTGCCATCGAGTGAAGCTGATATGGCTAAGGACTGTTAGATGAGCCACAGTTGATCAAACAGTAGTCGGGTGGAAAACTTGCACGGAGGAAATGAACGAGAATTTGGTGGGGGCCTGGGTCCTTAATCACGGTGGATTGTGATTATTCCGGGGTTAATCATGGGGTTAAGGGATTAGATGGGTTTTAATGAAGATTTAACTTAACTTCGTGAAGAATTGATGGGTTAAGTGGGTTTCATCGGGATAATAGAATAAAACTGTAGTTTATTGTTAAACTATGGGTGTGGATAATACATAGGGATTTATTTATATAGGAGAAACAAGGGATTATGGGAGCTATATAATTAAGTTAAAAATTAATATGTAATTGGTGGAGTGAATATACCCTTAAGCATAAACGTAAATGCAATTTTTTCACAATTTACATACACTTAATACTTACGAAAAAAAAAATTTGTGGGTTTTTTGAGTGAAAGGGAATTTAACATGGGGTTATTTACTATTTCCTAGGTAAATAAAATTTAACTTTAAGAAAAGGGGTTTTGTTAGGGAAATGAAGGGCGATGACTTTTATGAAGGGGATTCTAACACTTGATGTCCATAAGTCATTAATCGAAGGGTTTGGTCCCACCAAAAGTCAGAGAAATGCTCTGAGCCTCTTTGAATTGAAGGATTAAAAGTACTAGAACATGCTTGTGGATAGGAAATTAGTAAGTATAGGGGATAAATTGACTAAGCGGGAGTTATTTAAATTAATTTGTAAACCTTTTCTTTTTCCTTCATAATTGATCATACATGTTAGCACATATGTCTAAGCATGATGAATGTATTTTGATCCAATCAACTTTATACTTCAACAACCTTTCTTCTAATTACCCATTACTTACCCTACCATTTTTTTCTTGATTTTATGTGGGTGCATTTATGCTAGCAAACACTTATCATCCATTTTTCTTTTGAAAAGTAATCTAACTAATTCTAACCTTATATCATCCAAGGGATTAGATTAAATGGATGAGCTCGTTTTATTTTCTCTACCTATCTAATTATTTTCCAAGATTAAATTGTTTGGTTAGATTTTATTCTCTAATTATAAACATAAAATTCAAAGCATGAAATAACCAAGTTTAAACGGTTTGATTACCATGGATTATGGCATGAATAGCAAGCTACACACAACCATTATTATGTATAAAAGTAAATAGTAGTGGCATTTAGATTTTCACACTTTCATGGTCTCTTTTTGTTTTTTTGGGTTCATATATTTTCATTTTTTGACCTTCTCTTTTTCTTTTTGTCCTTTGATAGTTCTTCTAGGACATACCCTCTTTACATTTTTTAGTTTTTTTAATATGGAAAACATTTGTAGAAAGCAAAGGTATGTATAATATTACAAGGCTTAACCTTAGTCATTCAAAATTATGTCTCCTATTGGTATAGGAACCTAAAAGTGGCTCCACATGGGGATGGCATTTCATGGTGAAATGTCAAGAATTTCAAGATTAGTAGCCTTTGGATTGTGACCGAAGTTAAATTGTAAATTTTTCTTCTGAGATTTCTACCTTATTGTATAATCTCTGCGACTGAAAATCTTGAACTGAAATCATAGCCTTTTCTGCAAACTAAAATCTGACACATGTTGTACTGAAATCTGATTTGAAATAAACTTGTTGATGAAAAACTGTATTTAATCAAACTGAAATCCTACATACTTACTCTAATCAGATGTCCAACTGTTGGTTATGTAAAATGAAACAACCAATGAAATATTTCAAGCATCATACACATTGGTGGATTTTGCTGCTTGCGCTTGTTTGTGATTAAAATTGAAGTTCTACAACCCAATATAACCTTGTCAACCAATGAGAAGATAAGGAAATACTTTATTTCCTTTGTTGACTCTAGAAGCTATACAAAAGGATCTTCCAAGATATATACACTAATGTTTAACTGATCTAAGAAACTGTACAATTGTTCTGGATGGCCTCCAGGCCATCAAACTAAAATATCATTTTGATCTTTATCACCTAGTAGATTTTCAGATAAGGTTTGTGATGATATTTCTACTGATTGAAATGTATGCCTAGTGAAACCTTTATCATCTTGATTTTGAATCTCATAGTTAATTAATGAAGAAATTTTTTTATTGCATTCATCATGTAACATATCAGCTATTGGACAATAAAATTTGTGGAAGGATCCCTGCAACCTATTACATATGGGTTTTAATGGGAATTCATGGAATTATGCTAGATATTCATCCTTTTCTTTGGAGATATTATACCATATTTCCTTTAAAAATCGAAATGATTCAAAACATAGTGGTATAGAACTTTCCTATGTCATCTACTCAAATGTCTCAATAGAATTTGATAATTACACTTGTGAAACTGAAGAATCCTGATTAAGACTTCCATTGCCTTCTTCGTTGTCAATATCAATACCTACAGACTGCTGATTTTTATTGTTTTAAATTTTTCTCCGATGAATTGAAATGAAGCAAAACAAAGAGGTAAAGAAGCTTCACTTATTTCTAGATTTTCTACACTTTCTTTCCCACTTTCATCACCGATATGATTAAGATGATAATTGTTTTCAAGCTACTGAAATTGAATTTCTTTGTTTCCCAAACTAGTTTCTGATTGCTCTGTAAAGTTAGTTTGGATTTGAAGAACATAATCATCATCATACTAATCATATTTAGGAAAATCATTAAAATAAGTAATGTCATGAAACATACACATTAGATCAACATATTACATCTCCACATATTTCTCTATAAATCTATCTTTTGACCTATGGTAGTTGGAATTAACGGGAATTTGTTCATAGCTATCAACCTCTTCTTTTTGTGAAATAAATGTGTCATGGTGATTTTGAGCAAAACATTTATCTTTCATTGTGATCTTTTGTATCCTTTCTTCTATCTTTCTTACCAAAATGTTGAGTTTTACCTCTGGAATGTTGTTTTCCTCTGCTTCTACTTTCAACTTTTCTCTACTAATTTGCAAATTAACTTCTAAAGTTCTACATCTACTACAATGTTCTGCATCTATTCTAGCATTGAGCGGCTTCTTTCTCTTAACTGAAATTCTATCTCTGGATCAAATTCTTTTGTATAATGCAAAAGAGCTAGATCAAGAGGAGGTCTTATATTTGATGGCATTGAATAATACACTTGATTAAATCTATCAGAAAATTGTTCTATTGTTTCATTTGGCTACCTTTTTGACTCATTATATTCTTCTATGATCACAAAAAAATAAATTTTATTACCCACCTATCAAGGAAAAATTTGACAAACTGTTGGAAATTTGAGACGCTTGCAATAGGTAAATTCTTGAACCAAATCTTTCCTTTACTCTGCAAATAAAGAGCAAAAGGCCTGATAATAAGATCATCTTCATCAATTTCAAATAAGTCCAGACAATTCTCAAAACCTTGAATATGTTTTTGGGCAGTGATACCATTCTCTCCATCAAACTTAGGGAGATACTTGTAATAATTGTTAGAGAAATCATGGAGTGTAGGAGGTAATATGAGTGGCTTATATCTATCAGGAACTTTATAAGGTACATGAATATGTACAGGGATTGTATGATTAGTCTTGATTGTTTGATGCTCCTTAATTGGAAAATGATCTTCATAATAGTTAGAAGAATGTTGATAAAATGTGTAAGGGGACATTATATCTACAATTTTGAAAGGGAAATAATAAAAAATTAATCTAAAATCTTCTCTAAAATACAATATAGATTGAAAAACTTTATTCATGAGTAAGAACATAATGTCTTGGATAAAAATTCAAGTTAAAATCCTGTTCTTTTCATATTGTTCTTTCAGGTTCATTCCTCCAGTGGAGTCTTGATTGTGAAATTGATTTGGAGTTGCCAAGTGGATGATTTTAACCTTTGTGTGTCTGATCACTATCCACTATCATAGATAAGATCTAAACCTCTAAAAGATTTCTGAAGAAAATGTTATTCTTCTCCAGTAGAGTCACCACTATGTTATCACTAAGTATTTTCTCAAGGTTAAGGAAAGAAATCATTGAGGCAACCACAAACCAGTTTTTAAGCATAGGCTCTAGCCAACTATCGGTCAGAGAGGGCTCTATCTAAATAATTTAGCTTTATTTGTTGGGATTTCAGGCTAATTATGAATGTTTTAGGGGGGTTTTTTATTTGCATTGAAGGTTGAATGGTGGAATCCTTAAAACAGATGGATAGAATGATGTCTTTGGACCATTGGGCTATGGAGTCAAAGAAGGGCAACAAAACTAGAATTAACTCACTAAAGGGAGTGTTCAAAGGGCAAGCTAGTAGAGTAAAGTGCAGGTCTTTGGGCCAGGTGGGTGAAATGGTCTTAATGAGGGTGAGAGAGCAATTCAGAATTTTCAGACTAGGATTAAGATGAGGAACAGAGGATAATCATGAACAAATGGAAATTGAGAATCCTTTACTATAGATTACAGGGGGATAACCTAAACTAAGGAGCAACTAAGAATTCCTTAACTTAGATAGTTCGTAGAAAACATTTAAATGCATAATAGTTAAAAGAGAGTGTGGTGAAGAAAATTTTGAGATATCATTCCATATTATAGCATTTAAATATAGAAATACATTAAATATTGTGAATAAAATTTGAGAAAGATAACAACACAAAGAGAAAATACTTGTATTCACTTTGCTCTACACATGAATCATGTGAAATATCTTGTCTTTATTCATTAATCCAGCTTGCTGGTCCAATCAGTGGTACAATCACTTACAACATTTTGATCAAACATGTTTATGTAAATGTCTAAGGATCCACACTAAAATACATTAAATGAAGAAGTATTTATACAAATTCTAAACTGAAATATCTTGAACAAATATCAATATTGATTTTACAAATATCTCAAACTGATTTACATTAATAGAACTTAAATAAAGTACACTCAAAACTAATGAATCTATTTGGCACTATATTTATGGATTTATGGTGGCAAAGAAGAGAAATTCAAATTTGATATCAACTCTTAATTGATGATGAGGCTTCCAAGTCACTAACTGCCTTCTTCTTTTGTGCATTCTGCCCCAGGCATTTCGCAAAATTAGGGTCGAGTCATACATTTCTATATCCCAATATGAGATATATATGTAAAAATGGAAATTATTTATTGTAGATAAGTCCATTATTGAGATAAACCTCTTTCAGTTTCCCAAAAGTTGGCTCCAGCTGTTCACAATATTTTATGCAAAAAGATGTCAAAAATAGGACTTTACATAGTCCCAAAAATAGGTTGTGAAGATATGAATTTATCTCCATCTTTGTAATATATGTGTAAAAAGTGAAATAGGTTTTTGTAGCCCTGCCCCTTACGAACACAAACCTCCTCCAATTTGTCAAAATGCATCTTGGAGTGGCCACAATAGTTTCTAAACACTTATGGCTTAAACATGAAATTTCTGGAAAATATTCCATTTATGTTTTGATTTCATCTTTTTTCACCTTGAATTTTCAATCTGATACACTTTTACTGATACTCTTTCCTTTGATATAGTTTTAGTTTGACGACCTATCAATATCCTTTACTGTGTTTTTACTTTTATTGTACATTTTAATTTTTTGTTGTGTATTTCAACAGTAAATCATTTAGTTTTCTATATGTATTAGCATAAGGTAATGGATATTGATCACCTTTCTATATGTTTGATCTGTTTTTCTTTTGACTGTATGCTCTATCTGGTTCTCTTATTTTGACAATCATTTTCTTTGTGTGAATGATTTATTTATCTGTTGTGTGTATAGTTGTTTCCTTCTTCTGAATGAAGGCTTTCTAATAGATTTCCTTCTTATTTTTGGAGTAAACAAGTTTTGTGGCTAGTATCAAAACTGTTTATCCAAGCTTTGGTCTTCTGCTAATTACCTGTAAAATACAAGAATCGTTAAGAAAAATAGGATGGCAAGAAAGGAAATTGATGGCTTTATTGCACAGGGATTTCTAGGGAAGGAGTCATGGAAAGGTTTTATGAAAGTAATCGGAGGTCAAATTGTGTTGCATAGGTTCAGGGTGGCGTTGGAAGGGTTTGATAGGATTTGCTGTGAAATAGGGCAAAAGAAATGAAAACGAGGGTTTTCAAGGTTTTAATGGGAAACTTTTTAAATTTGGCACAGGATTATTTAAGTGAACAGTGATGGTGTTGTCTTATGTGGGGAGGCGATTTCCCAGGCCATCACATCGCTTGTGGCGAAGCCGATATTGAGTAGGGATCACCCGATCTACCCCCATCCCTAACACATAACATTTAGGGTTCGAGGGAAAACTTCTTTATCGGGCAGGTAATGATTGCCCGTCGGGTGAAGCTGATATGGCTAAGGCGTGATTGATCGAACAATAGTCGAGTGGCAAACTTCTATGGAGGAAATGAATGGGAGTTTGGGGGGGGGCAGGGGATTTAATCAGGATGGATTGTGATTATTGCAGGGTTAATCATGGGTTTAGGGTATCGGATGGGTTTTAATGAATATTTAAGTTAACCTTACGAAGAATTGATGGCTTAAGTGGGTTTCATTGGGGGAATAGAGTAAAAATATAGTTTATATTTAAACTACGGGCGGGGATAATACATAGGGATTTATTTATATAGTAGAAATGGGGGATTATGGGAGCTATATAATTAAGTTAAAAATTAATATGAAATTGATAGAGTGAATATACCCTTAAGTATAAATGTAAATGCAATCTTTGCATATTTTACATACATTAATACTTAGGATAAATTGTTTTTTGTGGGTTTTTTGAGTGAAAGGGAATTTAACATGGGGTTATTTACTTTTTCCTATGTAAATGAATTTTAAACTTAGGAAAAGGGGTTTTGTTAGGGAAATAAAGGGGGATGACTTTTATGAAGGGGATTCTAACACTTGATTCCATAAGTCACTAAGTCGAGGGTCCAGTCCCACCAAAAGTCAAAGAAATGCTCTAAGCCTCTTTGACTTGAACGATTAAAAGTACTAGAACATGCTTGTGGATAGGAAATTAGTAAGTATAAGGGAAAACATGATGAGGGGGGGGGGGGGGGGTAATTAAAATTAACTTGTAAACCTTTTCTTTTGCCTTCATAATTGATCATACATGTTAGCACATATGTCTAAGCATGATGAATGTGTTTTGATCCAATCAACTTTATACTTCAACAACCTTTCTTCTACTTAGCCATTACTTACCCACCATTTTTTCTTCATTTTATGTGAGTGCATTTAGACTAGAAAACCATTATCATCCATTTTTCTTTTGAAAATTAATCTATCTAATTCTCACCTTATATCATCTAAGGGATTAGATTAAATTGATGTTATTTTCTCTATCTATTTAATGATTTGCCAAGATTAAATTGTTTCATCAAATTTTATTCTCTAACTATAAACATAAAATTAAAAACATGAAATAACCAAGTTTAAACAATTTGATTACCGTGGATTGTGGCATGAATAACAAGCTGCACACAACCATTATTATGCATAAAAGTAAATAGTAGTGGCATTTAGACTTGCACACTTTCGTGGTCTCTTTCTTTGGGGGGGTTCATATGTTTTCATTTTTTGACCTTCTCTTTTTCTTTTTGTCCTTTGATAGTTCTTTGAGGACATACCCTCTTTAAATTTTTTATTTTTTTAATATGGAGAACATTTGCAAAAAGCAAAGGTATGTACAATATTACAAATTTTAACCTTAGTCATTCAAAATCATGACTCCTATTGGTATATGAACCTAACAGATCTAATGGAATTGTAGTCTTCACCAATTCTGAACTTGTTTGCAAATAGATGAAAGACAAGTACCAAGTTAAAAAAATGAGGTTAAAGCAATTGAATGGAGAAGCAAAAATATTGCTAGTCAATTTCAATCAGTTAACATAAGACATTGTGCGAATGTTAATAAGATGTCTAGTGATCTATTGTATGGGGCAATGCCAATTCAAGATTTATGTGTGAAAGGTGAATAGTGTTAAGAAGTTCCCCATCAACATTTATTGATGGACATTGTAATATATTTCTGATTTGTTAGTGTTTTTTAGTTACCAATGTATCATTTTTAACAACCATGTGCTTTTCTCAATTCTATACCAAGTGTGCCCCCACTATGTAATCACAACTTGATCAACTTGATGTTTTAGAAAAAAATGTATTTCAGTTTCAAAATGTGTGTGCTTCAATATTTGTGTTTTTAGTCTTCAGTATATTTTAAATGAAGAGCTTTAGATTATTACATTAATTTTCTAAAATTCTTTCAACGCTTTTAAATAGAAGTTTTAATATTTTAAAATGCATGATATAATATCAAGGGTCACATCAATTAAATTCATGAGGTAACTTCAAGGGTTACAATGATTTTGTAAATTCTTGATCTTTTTAAATAGAATTTTCCACATGATTCTTCTTGACAAACATCAATAGAGTCTCATGCATCTAGTAGAGCAGGATGCCAAGGTCATGCATCAAAAAGAATATCAAATGAATCAAGGGAGCTCCATCATTCACATCATGGTATTATATGTATATATATGTGCGTTTGTGTGTGCATTTACTTAAATGATAAATAAGTTGAATCATATGTATGTACACAAAAATATTGAATTAATTTTCTAGTTTTTCTAGATGCTTTGCTCACAATGTTCTCACGTGAAGGTGGTCAACATTCTCCAAGTGGTCATCAATCTCAGTGTGGTTAACATTCTTTAGGTGGTCATCAATCTCATGGCGATCAACATTCTTCTAGTGGTCAAAATCATTTTGCTAGATTATATAAAAAAATTATGTTAAAACAAATTTGTACATGTAAAATAATTGTATGCACATATGCGTATACATGTATATCTTTCATACATGTATGAATAAATTTGTTCACGTGTTTTTATACTTATGTAATTTTATATATTGATCCAGAGTGTGAAGATGTTGGTCCAAGTAGGCGTAAGTGAAGCCGGACAATTCAAGAAGAAGGCCAAACACCAACTACCATTTATCCATTTCATATTCCGGATGAGCTTCCTTGGGAGACAAACCTCCAACAATGCAGATCTTGTGAGTTTACAGCTCCTTGCAGAGAGTAGATAAAGCTTAGATATAGTTTTGCAGTCTCTAAGCTCATTTCTTGATATTTACGAGAAGGTTGGGCCAACCACGGATTCATTTATAGAGATGATGAGGCATAGAAAGGAAGAAATGATGGGTCTCAATAAATGGGTAGAGGTTAATAAAATTACAAAATAAAATGAAAAATCTATTTTTAATTTCACAGAAGGGATGAAAATAAATATGCTCAAGGTGTAATATTTAAATAATCTTGATATAGCCATCCATTTGAATGATAGGTTCCTTGTAGCGTATGGAAAGATGTCATGGAATGACGAGGTTCCAATTTATTTTGCAAAATTATTTTATGCATATTTTTTTTGGGTATGAAACCTAATTATAATGACCTTCCATATAAATATTATGGTATTGGGAAAGGTCAAATATATGATCGTAAGGGCACATTACGTGATACTGAATTGCCTCACCCATAACCACCTTTGGTACATCAATCTCCTCGTCTGGTAAATTTGTTGTTAGTTATGGATGCCACTTCTCAAATCATATGAGAAGGAAGGGATGTCATTATAGACAACATACAGTGTGCATTGACCAGATTGATATTAGTCTAAATCGGCAAAAAACACGAGATGATGCGCGTGCTAACTTTGTATATAAAATAGATGAGTAGATAGATAATATAAAAACCGCGGAACTTAAAGCATATGCAGAGGCTTGTCATAATGGTTGGTAATACGTAATTTTTCATGAAGAAGAGGGTGTGGGATCAGTATGTGTTAATGGCTAGGGTGGATATTTTAATGTAATTTGTAATGTATGTGTTAATGTTGGTTCACATAAATTTTGTTATTTTTTCAGATATAATCTAACACAAGTGTATCATATCTTCACCATTTGTAGTTAATTCATTTGTTAAATGAAAATTTTGATAATTTCATGGTCTCAAGTTCAGGTTCCAATGAAGATATTTTAAAAGATGTTAGTTTTTTTGAATATTTCATGTTGATACAGTTATTATTCTACTTTTATTATATCGGTATATTGCGAGGACATATTTTTAAAAGAAATAATTATATACATAAAATTAATATTAACATATTCTGATTCAGACCGATATTTTGGACATAGCGCCACCCTCTTCCTAACTATTAGGAGATGTGCCACAAGTATTCAATATTTCACCTATGTTTTGTCATGAATTGAAGTGAAATTTTCATTAAAAAATTATCTATAGATTTATCTTATAGTTTTAAAATTTTAGAATTTTAGGTTTGGGGAGATTATTTCCATTATCTAGGGAATTTAATGATGGAGTTGACAATGGGGATATGATCATCTAAACATTTTGAAAAAGTCATGTAACATTTTTTTTAATATTTCCAATTTATGCATTTTCATACATGCAATTTAAAATTTCTAATATGTACATGTACATGTATTGTACAAGGCATCCAGGTGGGTGCAATGTAAGGTGAACACTAAAAGGACACAAAGGAGGGGGAACACCATGAGGTATTGCATGGAATTTGAAACTTTTTATAATTTTGATTCGCTAATATTACATTCTCATTTAATTTTAAAACATTAAAATTTAATTTTAAAGTATATAATATAGTGTATGTATACAATTACACATGTTGTGCAAGGCACCCATGATTTAGATGAGAGCATGAGGAGGTTGATAGATCCTATATTTGAGAGAGATTGTATTTTTTATTTGATAGTGTTTTAATGTTATATTTACTTTTATCATGATATAAATTTTGGACATATTTAAAGTAAAACTCTTTATTATGAAATGCATCTTATTATTTGACAACTTTTTATTATATTTTTTATAATTTTGGACATATTTTAGATCTCGAACTCTTTATTATGATTAAATACATGATAATTTTGGAGTTTATGTATATTTTGCATGGTACAATTTGCATGATGTATGGTTTGATTCTTAAAACTTGGTTTTACATATTTAAGTTCATGAGTATGTAGTAATGAAAGTAAATGTGTATTTAGTTGGTACATTTTGCATTCAATCATTCCTATAATGTTAATAGATGATTCTTAGGTTTTGTTTAAAGTTGTTTTTCTTGACTTCTTTAAAACGAATCTATTAAAATTGCAAATTACAAAATGTGAGGTCTACATTTTTCATTTGAATGAATCTTATAATTTGATGTAGATGTCTAAAACAATGATAACTTAAAATTGTATTATAAAATATGGTATGTACATTTTGCATTCATGTGTAGAAAGGAAACTATGGATGTTGGTTGATATTTAACTTTTAATATAAATTTGTTTGAATGCACTTTTACATAAGTTAGATGAAATTAAATTATAAAACACGGTCCACAATTTTCATGATGCATGCATGGTTTGATGCTTTTAAATGTTTTACATATTTTCATTTAGTTGGTACATTTTGCATTCAATCATTCCTATAATGTTAATAGATGATTCTTAGTTTTTTTTTAAGTTGTTTTGTCAAGTTATTTAAAATGAATCTATTAGAATTGCAAAGTACGAAATGTGAGGTCTACATTTTACTTTTGAATGAATCTTATAATTCGTTGTAAATATTTAGAACAATGATAACTTAAAATTACATTGCAAATATGGTATGTACATTTTGCATTCATGTATAGAAATGCTACTATGGATGTTGGTTGATAGTTAACTTTTAATATAAATTTGTTTGAATGCACATTTACATAAGTTAGATAAAATTACATTATAAAACATGGCCCATAATTTGCATGATGCATTGATGGTTTGACGCTTTTAAATGTTTTACATATTTGCATTTAGTTGGTACATTTTGCATTCAATCGTCCCTATAATGTTAATAGATGATTCTTAGGTTTTTTTCTAAGTTGTTTTTAAAGTTATTTAAAATGAATCTATTAGAATTGCAAATTAAAAAATGTGAGGTCTACATTTTGCATTTGAATGAATCTTATAATTCGTTATAAATGTTTGTTAGGTCCCTATACTACTTGTGTAACCCCTTATTGTTATTAGTACAACCCCCTTATTATATTGTTGTGCCCATGTAGTCCCCATATTTTTATTATTGTGCTCCATAGAAGCCCACTATTATTATTATTATGCCCTTACATTATTATTGTTATGTCGACTCTGATTCCAAATGTTATAAACACAGCTCACAAAAAGATAGAAAAGATAGATGAACACCTTAGAAATAAGCCTCTTCGAGGGGGCAACCTCCTTTACATTACACAAAAGAACACTTATTGGATGATTCAAATGAAAAGACCTCCTTTCTATATATAAGAGTCTAAGGAGGTCTTGTCATTTGTATCATTCAAGAATTGTTCATTTGTGTAATGTAAAGGAGGTTTCCCCCTCGAAGAGGCTTATTTCTAAGGCATTCATCTATCTTTCTATCTTTTTGTGAGCTGGTTTCATAACATTTGGAATCAGACCCAACATAACAATAACAATGTAAGGTCACAATAATAACAATAGTGGGATTTTATGGGGCACAATAATAAAAATATGGTGACTACATGGGCACAACAATATAATAATGGGTTACACTAGTAGTATAGGGACCTAATATGTCTAAAACAATGATAACTTCAAATTGCATTATAAAATATGGTATCTACATTTTGCAATAATGTATAGAAAGGATATTATGAATGTCAGATGATAGTTAACTTTCAATATAAAGTTGTTTGAATGCACAATACATATAACTTTGTAACTTAATACAAGACCCAATGAGTATCACTTTCACATCATCACATTCTTAAGAATGTACAACTTAAAAGTGCAAAAAAATAAATGCTAACAACATGTACATGAACTCTAAGTTCTCAAAGATGAATTCAAGTAGAAGAAATTGTTGGGCAGTGTTAGCTTCACTAACAAAAGGCCCAAAATTGTATCCATATATGTTCTAAAAGTCTCCAAATTTGCTTAAGAATCATCCCAATGGATCCAAGTATGCTCTAAATCACTCCCTAAAGTCTTCAAAAGTGCTTAAGATCATCCATCGATCGAAGCATGTGAGGAAGGAGAGCCCTTGGAAGGGAAAAAATGCACTATCGGGAGACTAAAACACTTCAAAACTAGTCAAAAAGCATTATCGTAGGCTTAAAACTAAGAAGGCACAACAGCCGTTAGATCTGGCTGATCAACAACCCATATCTAATTGGTGGATCACATTAATAGATCTAATCGACGCAGGTGGGTAGTGGCAATCAACGCTAGACACCGCCGATCAGCGATCGCCGATAATTGGATCAGTGGATGTGAATTGGCGGTATCGGCGCAGATAGAAGGAGCATTGCGATTGCAATTAGTGATGCAATGTGGACCATCGATCATGCGCGTGGATCGACGACCCACATAGCATCCCTATATCACTATCGGTAGAAACCAAAGGGAAGGCCTTTACATATACATATGACCAACCCAATTTTGCGGACCCAACGTCATTATAAATGTTTTCTTATAAAATTTCACGTTCGCACGAAAGGCTCATTTAATTATTTTTCATGTATTTTGTTATACAACAAAATAGAAGGGGTCCTTTGGGAAGTGCAGTTGTGATGAAGCCCAGACCCAAAAGGGTCTGGGAAGTGGAATACATAAAATTTGAGGTTCGTAGAAGGCCCATTTTCAATGTTTCTTCGCAATTTTAATGTATTTTTGTTGTTCAAGGAAATACAAAGGGAGCAGATCGAATGTGACTTGCGACAACCGCAAGGGCAGACATGATAAGGGGAATAATCATTTTTTAGGGCTGTTGAAGTTTAGAAAGGATAAAGAGGGGACAGACTGAGGGTGGGCACGTGACACCACTGATCAGCGATTGCTAACGATGGGATCAACGGATCACATCGGTGGGAAACATATGCCATGTTACTACTATTATAATATTAATAATATATATATATATATATATAATATATTATATAATATATATATATATACATATAATATATATATATATATAAATTATATATAAGGTCCATGAATTGAGCGATTAGTGATTGCGATCAGATCACATCACTGCATTGCATCGGCGATATACCAAGGGCGGACCTGGGAGGATATAAACCATCTTTGAGGACTTTTTGAAGTCCAAAAAGGACAGGGAATGGTAGGATTTTGTAGTATGGTTGTGCTTTTTGTTGATAACAGAAATAGTCATAGTTTGCAGTTGAAAGAGAAAACAAAGGCACACAGACCCTTTCCACTACCCAATAGAGCCTGGGGGATAGGGACAGAGGCTGGAAAGCATCAACACACAACACAACACATCCATAGAAAAATAGAATGATCATGGAGATCTCTGGCATAGGAGAACTCCTAGACAGTGTAACAAGCAGCCAAAATATCTTAAAGTTGTTATTCCTCTGTCAGAAGGAGGAAAAACCACCAGGCCATGCTTGCCTAGAGGGCATCAAATCAGTTAAATAATGCATATCAGGTAGATTAAGACTCTGAGCCTTCTAGAGATCTCAGGAGCATTGTAAACAAGCTATAAATAACATTTAGTGAAATGTAACATGGGTTCAACTCCTGGAGATTATTCCTGCTCTATTCATTCAAGCTTATCATCTTCATTCTAAGCAATATAAGCTTCTTTTTCCATTATATGTTCAATGTCCATTCTCTTTGTTGTTCTATGCTTGCACTTGAATAGTTTGTTCATGTTTTCTTTGTGTCTAAGGCCAAATAACTGTCATCTTATCTCTGCTTTGATATATTAGATTTTCAAGCTTCTTTACTACCTATAGCTAGCCATCCATGTGTGGTCATATGTGCATCTACCGTATAGTCAGTATTCCCTTTTGTTGCCTGTAGTTAGCCATTCATTTATGTTTATGTATGTAATCTACTAGTACAACCAATATTCTCCATCTATCCAATAATTCTACAAATTATTTAGCATTAGTGGTTTAAAGCCTTATATTTTAGAGTGTTCATGCATGTCTTGAGTGAGAATAGAGTTGAAATGATTATCTGACTTGATCCAAACCATCATCCATTCCAATTGTTCTGAGAAAAATATTGAAGAATATATGTTACCAAGCATCTTCAAGCTGCAACATAGGAGAGTTTCTTGGAGTGCTAACATAATTGGCATTGTTGTCGGGGAGAGGAAATTGAAGCTTAGCTTCCTTGGGAGATGACACAGATCCAGCTTTGATGATAGACAATGTTTGGACACTTTTTCTAGCTTTAATCATCTATCTGGGGACTCTCGTAGAGGCAAAACTTTTTTGGTGACTCCATATCATAGTTCTCGCTTAGTTTGTGAGGCATACTTAGAGAAATCCATAGAAGTCACAAGCTGATCTAGTACCTGACCCTGAAAAAATCATCAAATAAAGAAAGGTATTGCAAAAAGGAGCACCAGGTTTAGGTAAACCTAAACAATCTCCTATATCTCTTCAAGGAAATCCTACAATAGAACAAATACATGTCAAGAGTATAGCTTCCAATACTAGCAGCAAAGAAAATATCTTAGAGATTCATAAAGATCCTTATTCTTTAGGTTCTCCATTTATTGTAAATCCAAAGAAAATCTCACCTCCTATCCATCATAGTTCTTTAGTATTGTCAATCACTCCTCAGCCCTCTGCCATTCAGGCTTCTGGTACCCATATAGACACCACAGCTATTGTAGGACCACAAGCACCCACCAAAATGGAAAGAATCATAGCTACTAGGTATGGACCTCTAATACTGCCCACTCCTTTGAATGCCATGGCTACTGAAGAATATCAGAAGCATATGCTTAAGTTCACTGGGACTAAAGGTGTTACAGCTGAAGAACATATTGAATAATTCTATAGCTATGCTGATAACTTGGACATTAGTGAAGATAATGTTTGGATGAGAATATTTTTTCAAAGCCTAGATGGAGAGGCTAGAAAATGGTTCAGAGAACTGAGCCCAAGATCTATAGTTGATATTGAGGCTTTACATGATGCATTCCTGAAGCATTAGGGGGATAAGAAGGAACTCCTCTACTGTCACACTGAGTTTGGGAACTTACAAAGGGAAAATGGTGAGCTGTTGTCTGATTTTAATAAGAGACTTAACCACATGTACAGCAAGATACCTACTGAAGTAAAACCCACCACTACTTCTGCTAGACTCATGTATGCTAATGCCTTTGATTCTAAATTCTATTTACTGTTGAGGGAGAGGCGATGTGCTACTTTGGCTGATATGTAGGATGCAGCCTTGGAAGTAGAATCGAACATCATGGCTGCAAAAAACCTCAAAGGTAATGTTGATAGAAGGTGACAAAGGGACGAGTCTGCATCATCTTATGATCCTAAGATAGATAAAATGACCAAAATGATCAATTCATTAGCCTCTAAAGTTTTCAAATTAAAGGTTGAGCAACATTCTAGGAAGGGAAGGGTTAATAATACCTTTTCTCCTCCAAATCCAAATCTATATAGAAGACTTGATGAGCAGTTGCAGATTTTGCAAAGAAGCAAAGAGGCCAATGAAGACCAAAGGCTGAAGGTCCCTTTTCAGAATACAATCATGGAAGAAGAGAAGTTTGAGGAATATGATGAGATCCATGGTATGGAAGACAAAGGAAGCTCCATCTTTTTAACCAAAGCTGCCTATGAGAAGTCATTATTCAATGACTAGATCAACTAAGAGTGGGATGGTGAAACTGTTCTACAAACTAAAAATCAGTAGCATATAATCAGAGGTCTATGATGAATAATGTCAAAGAAACTCATATTCATAAAGTTTTTATCCCTGTAGAACAACAAGCTAATAAGCAGAAGTAATCAACAGTTGACCCTATCATTCTCAAAGCTCCATCCATAGAGGTAAGAGGCCTTGACAAGTCCCCTTCTTCTTTCGGTTTTCAATAAGAAATCTAGAAGCCAAGAATACATATGCCCTTGATTGAACCAGTGAAGAATGATTCCTACAAGAAATCTATCATTAAGGCTCTTGAACCTAAAATCATCCAAGCTTCCACTCACTATGTAAATTTTCAAGATGACGAACCAGCTATTATTCCCATCCCAATGATCAAAAACTGTGAAGACAACTCCCCATCATTCTATGTTTCTCTATCTATTTATGATGAAATCATTCACAATTGCCCTCTGACACTAGAGCTAACCATGATCCAATGCCCAAGGGTGTCATGGATAAGCTCGGTCTTGACATTACCAAGCCTTATCAGTTGGTCTCTACCTAGCTTAAAAAATTAGTTTGCTAGATCACAGAGGAACAAGGCCCATAGATTTGGGACATGTTCTTTGATGGGGATTGTTTAGTCAATTTACTATGTCCTAAATTTCTACATTAATTATCAATCTGATAGTCGTAAACTGATGAAGTGTGGCGCACTATATCTGCAAGACAACCTCTTTTTTACTTTGTATTGTTTTCAATTTTTATTTTGTTATGGGGGTTTTATCTTCATTTATCTCCTAATGTGAATGGAAATCCTATCCCTAAGTTTTAAGAATACTCTAGAAGGTAAGTATGGATATATATTTTAAGGCAATTATGTCCTCTATAATGATTTCCAGAACTTAACACTTTAGAAGGTCTTAAAGCACACTAGTAATGAAATTAGTACTTGAACAAGAATGGAAATGTGATGCTATTAAAATCAAACAAATGATGGAATACTAATCATGAAATCACTAACTCTGTTTCTCATCTAAATACAGAAAAATAAATTAAGCTACTGCACTCAAACAAATCAAAAACTGCAAACTAATACAAGTAAAATCAATTCACTTCATTTACAGTCCGATAGCTCGCCAGATAGTCTTTTCGGGGTTAGACTATGGATTTAGGAGATAACGTCAATACCATGAGGACTTGATATCTAATTGCAGAAAAATAAAACTAAAATCAAACCACATCATTCATGGTCTGATAGCTTGCCAACTAGTCTTTTTGGGGTTAAGCTATGGCTTTAGGAGATAACATCAATGATATGAGGAAATTGATATCTAACTGCAAAAAAAAAACTAAAATCAAATCACATCATTCATAGTCTGATAGCTCACCAAGTAGTCTTTTCTTGGTTAAGCTATGGCTTTAGGAGATAACATCAATGATATGAGGAATTTCATATCTAACTGCAAAAAAAAATAAAACTAAAATAAAATCACATCATTCATAGTCTGATAGCTTGCCAAGTAGTCTTTTCAGGGTTAAGCTATGGCTTTAGGAGATAATGTCAATGATATGAGGAATTTGATATCTAAAATAACTAACAAATCAAGTTAATGAGACTGAAATCAAAGTATAACTGGAATTGAAAAAAACTAAGAAAAACAAAGTCAGCAGAGAGGCTAATCTCATGTCACTAGTTATTGCAAAAATTGTATGAAAATGCTCGGGCCTACTCTATCCTGAAACACACACACTGGTCAATGTTAGGAACTATATACAATGCTTGAAAAATCATATACAAGAATGAAATGTTAGCATCATAACTAGTGAAATATACACAGGTGAATAAACTATGAAATATGTGCAATGAAAATAAGGAGACAACACAAAAACTTTACAGAAAGAAGGAAACAAAACCTCAGCCAGCAGGAACCCTTTGCACAGCCTTGGTCAACATGCTATCAGCCTAGAATTACGCTCACACGGTCATATAAAACAGAGTCTGATTATATTGCAAAACAAAGGAAGAATCCTCTCATTATAGTAGCAAGATCATTTCACAGCACAGTATAACGACCAACAACAAAACGAGCAAAAACTAACTAGTTCTACGCGTTTGGAAACACGTTATTGATAAGAAAAAATTCATAACTATTTTCCTATGAAATATCTTCAACTGAGGACACGTAAAAGGAAAACATCCATAAGCTTAGCGTAATGGTTTCCAAGATCATTCAAACTATCAAAAGTGGCTATTGGATTCGCATCGTGGGGACAGTCTATAGCTATCAAAATGAACCCATGGATCTAAGAATGGTTCTGAATCCTTCATGTGTTTGAAAACAAATTCCTGCTTGCCGTAGAACTCTTCGTTGACCACCGTTTGACCAAGGGCTTCCTCTACGAATTTGGCTGAACCAATAGGACCTAATCCATGTCCAGGTCATTCCTAACTTCCCCACATGCTTCGCTTTGCTTGATGATACCTGCAACCTAGAGATCAACAAAAACAGCTGTGGAAAGTTCAATCAACTACGGAAAGTGGTTGCATTATGCAGCTAATGAGCAAAATCTAAGTCAAACAACAAACACAAAAACATAGTTGGAAAACCACTTAAATGCTCTTCTGGAATCAATATGTAATGATGTTTGATAGCTTATGAGGTACTAGTGAGGGGGAAAAGTCTATGAAAGTGTGGAGGAGAGATGTAATTTCAAGGCTGAACATACCCCCACTATGAAGGTGTTGCATATCCCCATGCAACCAAAAATTTGACCATCCTCCCTTTAGTTCATGTGTTTTGAGACCTCTGCTAACACATCCAGCCTTCTTCTATTCTTTCTTGGTACCACTGTCATCCTATTCTTTCTCATTAGTTACCTGAATTTGAGGTTGATAATAGCTCTTCTCAACCTCCTGCTCTTTTTCTTCAATTTCCTATTCTTCCTCTGCCACAACCCAAGATGCAACATGGTGTTGTCGTGAATAATTTTATCCAACCTACTTTGTTCCTTCAATGTTTCATTTTCTCTTTTGATGTGTCTATTCAAGACCTCCAGTTCAAAAATTCTTGTTTAAGTGATTGGATTAGAGCTTCCTATGTTGTATTAGGTTGGGTATATGAAGTGCCTGGATCTAAGGCAGTCTTCTCTAATGACTCGATAAAATCATACATTTCTTGCTAGTTTAGACGTATCTCAGGTGTAGTCTTTCTTGGGTTGTCCCCAAAATCTGGTTGAGAAGGACTGTTCTCAAAATCTGGCTGAGAAATAGGAGTATGGTGTGGGCTATGGCCAGGAGGAATTACTGGGGGCTGTTCCAGTGTTTCCCGTCCTAAATCAATGAAATGGGGCCCCTTAGTTTGTAATTTCCTCAATTCCCTTAAAGTCTGGAGCTCCACCTTAAATTTTCTGAGCTAGTATCTTCTTTCTCCACGCTCTGTTTTTCTTTCCCTTTCCTCTTTACTGCTACTGATTGTTCTTGAAGATAAACTAGTCTTTCAGAAAGTATTTGGTGGTCCTCTACTGAGGAAGGTTCTGGGGTTTGATAGACAGCTTCAATGTTTCTTTTCCCCTTTAATTTTCTTTGCTTCCTATCCTCAGTTCTTTTCTTCCTACTTTTAGACGGCTTCTCTTCTTGATTAATTTCTTTAGCTTTGTTAGTAGGAGTGTCTTGAATTATCACACTTGTTTTCTTTCTCCTACTTTTCTTTGCTGAGCTGCTCTCTAGTGTTTCAGGTGGATCTTGAAGGAAGTTTCTAACCAAAAACTGTTCCTAGGTGTCCTTCTTTTCCTTCAACCATTTTTCAATCAAAATTTTCACAAGGCCGTGATGGTATAAGTGGGGTTTTATGTCCTCCAGATTCTTTTGGCTTTAGGTTAAGCTATGTTAGTGGAGAATGAAAAAGGTTTATGGAGAAAAACCAAAAGTCGTAAATGAAAGAGCAGAGACAGGTAATGAAAATGAGTTCACGAAGATGTAAAAAGGCCAGAAATGACAAACGAAATAGTATGGGAATAGAGTGAACTCGACTTTTGAGATAGAAGGCTCCAAAATAGGCGTGAGTATGTTTTCAAAATGGCTGCAGATTTGTGCGGTGGGGAAGAGCCGTGATCAAATAGATTATGTCCTCATAATTACCGGTCCAGCAGGTGGATTGCCAACGTACCAATAAACACGATTTAAATTCGAAGGGTGATCATGAGGCCATTTAAAATTTAATGCAAGGTTCATGGAGGAATCATGTAAAGGTCATGGAGCGGTTATGGAAGCTATCAAGGCGAATCATTACGTATAATGGAGCTGGTGGTTTCATAACTATATAAACTTGTGCTTTAAAATGCTATTTGAAATAAACTTTGCTCATACCTTGGAAGTTTACCACTTTTGTCCACTGACCTTTGATTGGTTGCTTCCTGTTGATGCTTTTAGGTGCTTTATATCTTCAAAATATTTCCTTTGTCATACCTGCATGTGGTTCTTATTATTATTTGGCTAACATCTGATTGTTAGTGTTGAATGAGAGAGTGTTAGCTGCAGAATCAACAACAAACTACGGAATCAGTTTGTAGCTACGGAATCAACAACTAGCTGCAGAATCAGTTTGTAGCTGCGGAAATTGAATTTAGCTGCAGAAACTGACACAGTAAACACATGACTGAATGGAGATGAATGGAAATGAATGATGACTGAGTGGATGATATATGAAAACTGGTCATAAAATGAATTTTATTGGCAGAATGAGATGATGAAATGAAATGAAGTGAAGTGAAATGAGGTGAAATGGAGTGAAATAACTTGAAACTGTGAAAAAAATGAGGAAATATTTTTTTGGAAAATATAGGGCATCAGAAGCTTCTGATTTTTGCCCTGTATTTTCTGTATAAGACTGCCAATCAGTCACTGGTTTCAGGCTTATATCTTTTTTTTTATAAAACAGAAAAGGACAAGGACTAGACTGGTGGAGAAGAAGGATTCTTCTTCACTAGCCTTATTGCAAAATTATCCTGAAAGATTTTGACAAATTCCTCCTTTGACAGTGGCTTATGATATATCCTTAATCGATGACCATTCAAAATAAGAGGAGTTTGATATTCATCAATGGTTTTGATTCTTACCGCTCCATTGCTAAAGACTTCATCAATCTCATATGGCCCAAGCCAATGATTCTAAAATTTACCTTTGAAATCTTTGAACTTGGAATCAAATAGTAATGCCCAGTCTCCTTCTTGAAACTTTTTCTCCTTGATTTATTTGTCATGCCACATAACTCTTTGATATTGAACTAGATCAGTTCTTAGGATTGCCTCTTGTCTGATCTCATCTAGTTCATTCAACTGCTCCATTCTATGCTTTTGGGCTTCTAATAGATCCATTCCCAATTGAACTGCCATCTTGAAAGTTTTAACTTGGAACTCAATGGGGAGCAGGACTTCTTTCCCATAAACAAGCTCATAGGGAGAATGTCCTGTTGTATTCCTACATGTAGTTCTGTAGGCCCATAAGGCTTCGGGAACCCTTTCTGCCCAATCTCTTCCGTGTCGATGAAAAATCTTGGTAATGGTGCTTTCAATAATTTAGTTTGTAGACCCTACTTGACCATTTTCTTGCGGATGGTAAGGAGTAGGTTTTATGTGCTTGACCTTGTACTCTTCCATCAGCTTCTCCACCAGTTTGGATGTGAATTGACCTCTCTGATCTGTCAAAATTTCTCTTGGAACACCAAAGTGAGTAAAAATATCCTCATAAATAAAACTAACAACTGAATGCTTAGTAGCATAAAATAATGCTTTGGCTTGTACCCATTTAGTGACATAATCAGTACAAACCAATATATACTTTCTTTGTTTAGATGGTGGGTTAATAGGTCCAATGAAGTCTAAATCCTATTTTTCAAAGGGTTCAGTGAGTACCTGTGGCTACAATGGTATTTCATTTGAGAGGGTAGGTTTCCCTACTCTTTGGAAGTTGTCACACCTTTTGATATATTGTTTTGCATCTTTGAAGAGGGATGGCCAATAATATCCTAAAGAGAGGATCTTATAGGTTGTCCTTCTATCAGCAAAGTGTCACCACATGGTTCCTCATGACATGCTTTGAGGATATCAGGTATTTCATCTTCCCTAACACATCTTCTGATCACAAGATCTGGCCTGTTTTAAACAATTCGTTAGAAATCCATGAATATTTTGAACTCTCCTAAATAATCTTTCTTCATTCACCAGGAAATAAATGTGGAGGTAGTTTCCCTGTAACCAAATAGTTAGCTATATCTGCATACCAAGGAGTCTTAGTAGTTACTGCAAATAAATATTCATCAGGAAACTTGTCCTCTACAGGAGAATCTTCTTTAGTATTATGAATCCTAGACAAGAAATCAACTATTGTATTTTGTTTCCTTGGTCTATCTAACAGAGTAATATTGAATTCATGTAAAAGTAGGAGCCACCTTGTAATTCTTCCATTAGTAATGGGTTTGTTCATTAGATATCTAATTGTAGAATGATCAGTATGAATAAATGTTTCATGGCCTGTTATATAATGTTTGGACTTATTGATTGCATGAACAACAGCTAGGAACTCTTTTTCAGTCATAGTATAGTTCAACTCAGTGGGAGTTAAGTTTTTACTGGTATAGTAAATGGCATAAGGAACTAAATCTTTTTGTCCCAAAACAACCCCTAAAGTTGTATCTAAAGCATCTGTAGAAATATGGAAAGGAAGTTTCCAATTTTGTCCTCTCAAAATAAGCGCTTTAGATATTCTTGTTTTCAAATTTTCAAATGATGATTGGCAATCAGGACCCCATTTGAATTCACGGTCTTTTGTAAGTAGTTTGAAGAGTGGAGATGCTATTTTGGTGAAGTTTTCTATAAATATTCTATAATATCCAGTAAATCCCAAAAATTTCTAACATATTTTTGACAATTTGGAATAGGTAACTTGGAGATGACTTCAACTTTTGATCTATCAACTTTAATCCCATCCCCTAAAATATGATGTCCTAAAACAATACCTTCAGTAAACATCATAAATCATTTTTCATGGCTTAATAAAATATTTGTTTCTTTACATCTTATAAGGACTTTTTCCAAATTTTCTAATGCCTCTTCAAATGAATCACCATAAACTGTAAAATCATCCATATATACCTCTACACAATCATGGATTAGATCAGAAAAAATTCCTAGTACTACTCTTTGGAATGTCGCGGGTGCATTACATAATCCAAAAGGAATCACTCGATAAGCAAAAGTTCCCCATGGACAGGTAAATGTGGTCTTATCCTGATCTTCAGGTGCTACCTGAGTTTGATTATACCCACCAAAACCATCCAGAAATGAAAAGCTCTTTTTGCCTGCTAATGTATCTAATACTTGATTGATAAAGGGAAAATGAAAGTGATCCTTCAAAGTTTCTTTATTCAATTCCCTTTAATCAATGTATACCCTCCATTTACCATTCTTTTTGGGTACTATAACCAAATGAGAAACCCATCGGCTATCTGAAATTGGATAAATGAGGTTTACATTGAGTAGTTTTTGGAGCGCTTCTTTCACTATCTCCCTAAGATTTGGATTCATCCTTATCAGAGGTTGTCTGATTGGTCTAGTATTTTCCTCAATATAGATATGATGGATGCAAGTCTTAGGGTCAATACCTTTCATATCAGTATACTCCCATGCAAATGTAGTAGAATGTTTTTGCAAGATTTTGGTTAGTTCTCCTTGTTGTGACTTTTCCAAATTTTTGTTGATATTCAATGTTTTACTTGGAAAAATTTCAATGGTAGAGCTACCAAACTCTTCCATGGAGTAAAGAGACATTTGTCTTGATGATAGATATTCAATATCAGAATCTAACTGAAATTCTATTTGGTCATATTCTGAAGATGTTTCAAAATTTTCTAATGTGTTCAGAATTTGACTATCTTCACTAATTTCGGAAATAGTAAAGATAGGTTGTATATTGTCTTCATCATCGACCCATTTATTGTCTCCTACTTCTGTAATTTCTTTTGCTGGAGGATACAAATTGAATTTCTTTATCAAACTACCATCAGAAATGTACATATCCCTAGATCTACAACTAATGAAAGCATCAGTTGTGGTTAGCCAAGGTCTTCCTTAAATGAGTGGGTTCCCTCCTAAATTATTCTTGGAAGTCAAAATCATAAAATCTACTGGATATTCCCAAGAATCTAAGGAGACTGAAATATCTTCTAATACACCATCTAGTTTGATTATTGATCTATCTGCAAGTTGTAGTAAGGTGGGTATAAAAAGAAGATTAGGAAGTTTAAGTTGTTCCATAGTCTGTCTACTCATAATGTTGATAGCATCTCCTAAGTAAATCAAAGTGTTTGGAATTTCTATCCCATTTATATGTGTCTTGACAATTGGACTACCTGGATCTACATACTTCTGCATGGTAATTTTTCCCACCATGATATCTGCAATTTTTCCTACCAGGTGGATTCTTCTTATATCTCTTGGTTTCCTTCTTGGTCTTTTAAGACTTCACTCCTTTATTGTTTTTGCTAGAATAGGAATCTCTGTAATGGCTTGTAGCAAGGGAATCTTGATACAAACATTCTTTAATTCATCTAGAAAATCATATTCAGGCAACAAGATTTGTTTTTCCACCCCTTTGTCAATTTGTAATCTTTCAGGGAAAGGAGGTGTGGATGAAGATGCAGGTTTCTCAACTACAAGAGTTGTGGCGGTTGACTCTTTTTATATTTCTTTTTGAATGTTTGAGTTTTGAAGAGATGCTTCCTCAAAACCTTTATTGACTTTAAGAGAATCCTCCTCGGAGGTATCTTGCTCTTGAACATCTATACAAGGTTTTTCTAAAACTCTACCAGATCTGAGTTGAACATCATTAAGATGAACAATCATATAGGTAGGAAATTGTTGTCCTTCTACCATGTAAGCATTCTGAGGATTTTTGTTGTTGGGATTTGGCAATGGATGAGCTGGTAGTTGATTTGTCTTTTGTTGAAATGGAAGCAAGAGTTGAAGATTTGGATTTTGTTGAGAAGGTTGTTGTTGTGGAAATGCCAATGAAAGTTGTGATTTTGATTTGGAAGTTGTGGAGTTTGTTGACTTTGAAAAGATGGAGGATATTGATAAAATTGAGAAAATCTCCCATAAGGATTTTGCATCCCTTGTGCCCATGATTGATATGGATTTTGAGGTTGGGGCCAAGGTTATTTCCAAGAATTCCAATTTGGCGGGGGCTGAAATTTCATAGGGTTGTTAAATCCTTGATTTTGTTGCTCCTACCAAGGTCTCCTTGAAACAAAATAGAGGGATTCTACTGAATTTGGATCTTCCTGAAAGACAGCTTTGAGCCCGGGAATTGAAGGATAATCCTTGGTCTCATTACTTTCTGAGCAAATCATACATGTCTCTACAACTTTTGCATCCAAGGGACATTCCCTTAGAGCATGTTTCTTCCTACATTTTGGACAAAAGTTGGCCAAGGCATTAGCTTCTGCTTTCTGCTTGTTTTGTATTTTAAGGGTGTCTAGTTGTTCGCTAAGGCTCCCTAGAATATTAGTTTTAAACTCATCAAGCATATTGCCAATTTATGCCCTACTTACTGATCCAGTTCCAGATTTGTTTGCTCTAATAAGAGAAGGATCTCTAGGCCCTTTCCCGTTTTAGATTTTCCCCTCGAGAGATGGACACATAGTTCTGCTATGTCACGAAGTGGAACTTGAGAAATGTTTCCCTTCCCCATCATGTTTAAAATATATATCCATTCATCTCTAATGGATTTCAATAGAAGGGCTTTCAAGGTTTCCTCATCTAAATTACTCATTTTTTCTCTCTTTAAGTTGTATTGAAATCTTTCAAGTAAATACTCCAAGTTTTCATCTTCTTTTTGCATCATTTTAAATACCTCATCTTTATGATTGGTGGGTATGCAATAGTCTAGGTATCTATCCAAAAACGTTTGTTTCATATCATTCCAAGTCCTAATAGATTGGGTGACTAATCCCATGAACCATTTCAAAGCACCTCCCTTCAATGTTGAAGGAAACAGTTTGAGTTTTTGAGAGTCTTCCATGTAGTCATAGGTTCGGCACAAGACTTGAAACTCAAATAGAAATGTTTCAGGATCCTCACTTCGCAACCCATAAAATTTTGGGAGGTTAGATGGTGAAATGTTTTTCATTGTTGCATGGGTTTCCTCATCAACTATAGGGAATCCAAATGAGTTATCTCCTTCCCTATTTCCTCCATTATTACCTCTACCTCCACCATTGTTGCCTCCATTATTTCCTCTTCCTATACCTCTACCCCCTCCTCCAAATCCATCTACTACTTCCTCCATCATGATAGTTTCCTTAGAGTCTTTTGGTTCTTCTATCAATGGTGGACGAGAGAGAGTTTCTCCCTTTCCCTCTTCTTCAGGTGATTCTACTTCTTTGATTACAATATGTTCCCCTGTAGAAATGAAGAAAGGTTCTTCTCCTAGATCAGATTCAATAGATAGTGTGGGAGAATCCTCTAATTTAGCTACTACTCCTTGAATTCCAAGAATCCTAAGGCTGGGAGTAGATGGAGGTGAATCTTGTCTATGCCTTGAAGTAGCTGGAGTTGTGAAAATCGAACTGTTGGCCCTATCTATAAACCTTCCCCTGGAATCTCTTTCTCTATGCATGTCATTTTTTTATTTTTTATTTTTCGTTCAAGTCAGGCTAATAATTCTCTTTCTGACCCTCTAGATCACACTACGTGCAAGAGGAGCGAATACTTCAAGAAGTTATCAATTTTTCCCTTCTTTTATTTATTTATTTATTTTTTGTGTGTAAGAGATTGGCTACCTAATTACACTTCCCCAACAACGGCGCCAAAATATTTAATAAATTTAGTATGTCCTAAATTGCTACATTAATTATCAAATTGGGAGTCGTAAACTGATGAAGTGTGGCACACTATATGTGCAAGACAACCTCTTTCTTACTTTTTATTATTTTCAATTTTTATTTTGTTTTGGGGTTTTATCTTCATTTATCTCCTAATGTGAATGGAAATCCTATCCCTGAGTTTTAAGAATAGTCTAGAAGGCAAGTATGGATATAGATTTTAAGGAAATTATGTCCTCTATAATGATTTCTAGAGCTTAACACTTCAGAAGGTCTTAAAACACACTAGTAATGAAATTAGTACTTGAACAAGAATGGAAATGTGCTGCTATTAAAATCAAACAAATGATGAACTACTGATCATGAAATCACTAACTTTGCTGCTCATCTAAATACATAAAAATAAATTAATCTACTGCACTCAAACAAATAAAAAATGCAAACTAATACAAGTAAAATCAATTCACTTCATTTATAGTCCAATAGCTCGCCAGGTAGTCTTTTCAGGGTTAAGATATGGCTTTAGGAGATAACATCAATAACATGAGGAATTGATATCTAATTGCAGAAAAATAAAACTAAAATAAAATCACATCATTCATAGTCCGATAGCTCGCCAAGTAGTCTTTTCAGGGTTAAGCTATGGCTTTAGGAGATAACGTCAATGATATGAGGAATTTGATATCTAACTGCAAAAAAAATAAAACTAAAATCAAGTCACATCATTCATATTCTGATAGCTCGCCAAGTAGTCTTTTCAGGGTTAAGCTATGGCTTTAGGAGATAACATCAATGATATGAGGAATTTGATATCTAACTACAAAAAAAATAAAACTAAAATCAAATCACATCATTCATAGTATGATAGCTCGCCAAGTAGTCTTTTCGGGGTTAAGCTATGGCTTTAGGAGATAACATCAATGATATGAGGAATTTGATATCTAAACTAACTAACAAAGAAAGTGAATAAGACTAAAATCAAAGCATAACTGGAATTGAAAAAAAACTAAGAAAAACAAAGTCAGCCAGAGGCTAATATCATGTCACTAGCTATTGCAAAAATTGTATGAAAATGCCCGGGCCTACTCTATCTTGAAACACAGACACTGATCAGTTTTAGCAACAATATACAATGCTTGAAAAATCATATACAAGAATGAAATGTTAGCATCATAACTAGTGAAATATACACAGATGAATAAACTATGAAATATGTGCAATGGAGATAAGGAGACAACACATTAAAACTTTACAGAAAGAAGGAAATAAAACCTTAGCCAGTAGGGGCCCTCTGCACAACCTTGGTCAACACGCTATTAGCCTAGAATTACGCTCACATAGTCATATAAAATAGAGTTTGATTATATTGAAAAATAGAGGAAGAATGGTCTTGTTACAGTAGTAGGATCAGTTCACAACACAATATAAAGACTAAAAACAAAACAACAACAAAAACTAACTAGTTCTATGCGTTTGGAAATGCATTATTTATAAGAAAAATTTCATAACTCTTTTCGTATGAAACATCTTCAACTGAGGACACGTAAAAGGACAACATCCATAAGCTTAGCATAATGGTTGTCAAGATCATTCAATCTATCAAAAGTGGTTGTTGGATTCACATCGTGGGCGTATTCTACAACTATCAAAATGAACCCATGGCTCTAGGAATGGTTCCGAATCCTTCACGTGTTTGAAAACAGAGTCCTTCTTGCCATAGAACTCTTCATTGACCATTGTTTGACCAAGGGATTCCTTTGTGAATTTGGCTGAACCAATAGGACCTGATCCATGTCCAGGTCATTCCTAACTTGCCCACGTGCCTCATTTTGCTTGATGACACCTGCAACCTAGAGATCAACAAAAACAGTTGCGGAAAGATGTTGCATTCCGCAGCTAATGAACAAAATCTAAGTCAAACAACAAACATAAAAACATAGTTAGAAGACCACTTAAATGCTCTTTTGGAATCAATATGTAATGATGTTTGATATCTTATGAGGTACTAGTGAGGGGGAAAAGTCTAGGAAAGTGTGGAGAAGAGATGTAATTTCAGGGCTCAACAGGGCTTGCTCTAAGGGAGCTACAGGAATAGGAGAAGTCCTTGTGTCCCCCACACAAGAATTCATTTAAAAATATTTCATATTAACTTTTAAGGTTACAAATGACACATCAAAGTGTGAAGCAGGCCTTATCATTCAACAGGTGTACAAAACCTCCCAATCAAAACATCCAAGGATGAAAGCATAGGGAGAGGAGGTGAAATATAGGCCATCTTTGCTTGATAATGTCAAGTGTTTCAAACCTTTTGAAGTAGAGGATCAATTCAATAGGCTTTTGCAAGTCTTTGATGAATTGGCTGATATACACATGGACCAAGAGAAAGAAAACTTTCACGGAAAGGTAAAAAGGGTCAATTTTCAGTTTGGTGACCGTTTTCTCAAAAGGGATGCATCAAAGGAAGGATATGTTTTTTATGGCCCATTCAATGGGTTGTTCTTCGAACTTTACTTTAATTAAGGCTTTCAAGCCTTGTTATTGTAAATATCTTGTTTTCAAAGTTTTTAGTTCATGCTTAATAGACTCCATGCCCAATGCAACACTAGGAGGAAGATTTGATCGTGTTGTATCTAGGAAAGGCATTGATCTAAGATCCTTGAAACCTCACAGGGAGGATTTCATCCCCTAAAAGAGCCAATGTTAGCTTCACTGACAAAAGGCCCAAAATTGGATCCATATATGTTCTAAAAGTATCCAAATTTGCTTAAGAATTATCCCAAGGGATCGAAATATGCTCCAAAGCACTTCCTAAAGTCTTCAAAAGCACTTAAGATCGTCCATCGATTAAAACAAGTGAGGGAGGAGAGCCCCTAGAAGAGAAAAAAATGCACTATCAAGAGGCTAAAACACTTCAAAATCAGTAAAAAAACCATTATCAGAGGCTTAAAACTGAGAAGGCACAACGTTCGTTAGATCTGTCCGATCAACATCCCAGATCTATTCAGTGGATTTAATTGGTGCAAGCGGGTAGTGGCATTCGGCACTGGAAACCATCAATCAGTAATCGATGATAATTGGATCAGTGGGTCGCAATTGGTGAAGGCGAATCAGTAGTATCGGCATAGACAAAAGGGGCATTGTGATTGCGATCAACGATGCAATGTGGACCGTCGATTGCGCGCGGATCGATGGCCCAGATCGCATCACTATATCACTATCAGCAAAAACCAAAGGGAAGGCCTTTACATATACATATGGGCACCTTGATTTTATGGACTCCACAACATTATAAATGTTTTCTTATAAAATTTCAAGTTTGCACTAAAGCCTCATTTTAATTCTTTTTCGTGTATTTCGTTATACAACAAAATACAAGGGGTCTGTTGGGCAGTGCAATTGTGATGAAGCCTAGACCCGATTGCGATGAAGCTTGGACCCAAAAGGGTTCGGGAAGTGAAATACATAAAATTTGAGGTCCGTGGAAGGCCCATTTTCAATGTTTCTTTGCAGTTTTAATGTATTTTCATTGTTTAACGAAATACAAAGGGAGCACACCGAATGTGACATGCAATAACCCCAAGCATGGACTTGATAAGGGAATTAATCATTTTTTAGGGCTGTTGAAGTCTAGAAAGGACAGAGAGGGGATAGACTAAAGGTAGGCACATGACACTGTCGATCAACTATCGCCGATGATCAGATCGGTCGGTCACATCGGCGGGGAACATATGCCATGTTATATATATAAAAGGCCTGGGCATTGAGTTATCAATGATTGTGATTGGATCGCATTGTTGTATCACATCAAAAATATATCAATGTTAGACTCGAGAGGATACAAACCATCTTTGAGGACTTTTTGAAGTCCGAAAGGGACAGGGAATGGCAGGATTTCGTAGTATGGTTGTGCTTTCTATTGATAATACAAACAGTTACAGTTTGCAGTTGAAAGAGAAAACAAAGGCACGCATACCCTTTCCACTACCCACCAGAGGTTGTGACACAAGGAGAGAGGCAGGAAAGGATAAATAGATAGTGCAACACATCCATAGAACAAACAGAATGATCGTGGAGCTCTTTGGCATAGGAGAACTCCTAGACAACACAATAAGTAGCCAAAATATCTTAAAGTTGTTATTCCTTTGTTAGAAGGAGGAAAAACCACTAGGCCATGCTTTCCTAGAGGGCATCAAATTAGTTAAATAATGTATATTAGGCAGATTAAGACTACAAGTCTTCTAGAGAGCTCAAGAGCATTGTAAACAAGCTATAAATAGTTGTTAGTGAAATGTAACATGGGTTCAACTCCTAGAGATTATTCCTCCTCTGTTAATTCGAGCTTCTCATATTCATTCTAAGAAATATAAGCTTCTTTTTCCATTATATTTTCAATGTCCATTGTCTTGGTTGTTCTATGCTTGCACTTGAACAGTTTGTTCATTTTTTCTTTGTGTCTAAGGCTAGATAACTCTCATCTTATCTCCACTTTGATATATTAGATTTGCAAGCTTCTTTGCTGCATGTAGCTAGCCATCCATGTGTGGTCATATATGCATTTGCCAGTACAATAAATATTCTCTTTTTCCGCCTGTAGCTAGCCATTCATTTATGTTATGTATGTAATCGACCAATACAATCAGTATTCTCCATCTATCCATTGAATCTACAAATTATTGAGCATTAGTGGTTTAAAGCCTTATATGAATATTATATGTTACCAGGCATCTCCGAGTTGCAACCTAGGAGGGTTTCCTAGAGTGCTAACAGGTACTACAATTAAAAAAATTCTAATGGGATGCCATCTTCAATGGTTTGTTCATAGTTAACTTTCGACATTTACCATTTTTTAACTTTCATT
The DNA here is from genome assembly GCA_000404065.3 of Pinus taeda. Taxonomy (NCBI): domain Eukaryota; kingdom Viridiplantae; phylum Streptophyta; class Pinopsida; order Pinales; family Pinaceae; genus Pinus; species Pinus taeda. The sequence continues at coordinate 164,459 of APFE030853522.1, read as the reverse complement.
TATTTTTTTGATTGAAATTCTATCAACTTTATGCACCCTACACACACCAAGTGACTATATTGACAACTTATGACATCAGGTTGATAGTCCTGAAAGTAAATATTACTCTTAGTTTGGTGAGTTTCTTGGAAAAAATAACCTTTTAGTATAATATATCCTCTTTCATATATAAAACCATTATCATCATAGTCTTCCAATAACTTCATTTTTCATTTAGTGCACTGCATCAAATAATACTTGACATTTTCTATGTTGTTAATAGGTGCAACTATAGCAAAAACATTTCTTGCACAATAAAACAAGTGTAAATTCATATCATAATTAACATGAAATTAGCTAAATATCAATATGGACTTGATTTTATTATGTATTTTTGGATCTCTATATTTTAACTATTATCTAGATACTTATATGCATTGACTTTAAAAACATAAGACACACACACACACACACATATATTTTAAAATCAATTGAAATGTTACCTTCTCTAATAAGATCAGAAACTCAATCACCTTCATATGATACTATAGTCTCCTATGATTCCATCTCTTTGAAGCTTGCAACTAAAATATTCCCCTTTGTATTTAGTTATGTATGTTGCCAAGCTTTTGAATACGTATTGTTTTCACAAACAACATTGGATTGTGTCTCCCCTATGCAAACATGACAAAAACAAGAATAATTTCTTTTATCAAATGTGAACACATTTTGGCAATATTTTGTTTTAATTGAATCTAATTTTCAAGTCCCCTTTACTATTTCAACTTCATATGTAATCTATCTATCTACTTCTTCGACACCAATATGCCAAAAAACCTATAGTAAATTAAAACAAGAATTTAGATATGCTATTTAAAATACAATTTATATATCAAAGATAGTCATCCTCATACTCTTTAAACTATATAATTTGTAAATGTTTAAAATTAGAAAATTAATAAAAATTATCATATATTAAAACTATATACAAGTTAATGTGTATATATGTACGGATCTCCGTACGTCCCTTCATGGGTTAGTCTGATGACTTAGTGCAACATCGCACCATTGAAAAACTTGTCCAATTGAGACAAGTTTGTTTGTAGATTGGTCCATTTTATATCTTGAAATGCTCATTTTATACATGCCCCTACACCATCATGCTCTCGTTTTCCATGACCAGCCTCAAATAAATTCTAACAATGTTATGTGTGTTTTCTTATGAACACGATACAACCAAAAATATGATCATGAATATTTGAATTTACCTGCACATCCATCTGACCATATCCGATGTTCATTGAATTTTATTCCACAACCTTTCAATGAAGCATAAATTTTATCAAAACAATAGTGTACAAAATTTGTATCATGTATAGGATTATCGCTAATATAAAAGTGATATTCATTAATAACACGTTGATTCTCACTATTGCTTTCTATATCATCAAAATTTTGTTCAACATGTCTATATAGAGTATGGACAAGCATAGAGACTTGGTTAGAATGATAATATTCACTGTGTATTTAATTTTGTGCAACAAATGTGTAATTCTCTACAAAATCAACTATTGGAAAAATGGCCCTAGGTTGTATCTTAGAGATGCCTAGTAACATATAAATTCAACTATTGTTGCAGGTTTAATGGAAGGAATGATGGTTTGGTTCAAGACAGATAACCAATTTCACTCTGTTTCACTCCAGGCATGCATGAACAACCTTAGACTACAAGGCTTTAAACCACCAATGCTCACACTTTTAGATGTTAGGTGAATATGGAGAATACTAACCACACCAGCAGATGCACAAGACCATGTGATGGCCAGCTGCAACCAGTAAAGAAACCTGTAAATCTAATCTATTAATGCAAGGACAAGATGACAGCTCTCCTACATTAGATAGAAAGAAACCTGGTCAACCTATTTAGTGATGCAATCAATACTTTAACAAAGAGATAAGATGACAATTATCTAGTGCTAAAGACTAGGAGCTCAAGAATACAGCATATTAGGCACAAGCTTAGAATAAGAGGAAAATGGACAATGAGTAATTAACAACAAAAGAAGCTTGTATTAGCTGAAAATGAAGATGGGACACTGCAAGTGACAAAATGTCTACAGTCTCTAGAAGTTGAGCCTTACATCAAATGCCAACCTTGATTACATCTTGTTTCTGAATATCTATAAGTTTACAATACTGTGGCACTTGGCCATTTAGGTATGGAGGGGTCATAATTGACCACCAACTGCATTCAATTGCCTGATGGAGTCTCTGAACGAAGTTTCTTGTTTCAGTGGGTGAATCTGATTTGCTCAGGTGCTGTGCTATCCTTTAAGCAGTTGGAGTGCTCATACCGGTGGAGTCCATGATTGATAAATTCAGTTACAGAGTTGTGGTATGTCCTTTTCTCCCTTGGCCATGCTTTCTATTAAATATGGTGGTTAGGGGTCGGATTGCGACTAATGATGGCAGAGTTGATCATCTCCTTCTTCGGGAAACATAATGGTCAGAGGATGTGGAATCGATGGGTGGGTGGACGATTTGGGTGAGTGAGAAGAATGGCCGTCATATCAGGGAAATGAACGGCAAAGATGGCTTGACGGAATGCTATCAGCTGAGGTGACAGCGGGGTGAGTTGCGGCCATTAAATCTCCATTGGAAAGATTGGACGGTCATCGGGCTATGGAGTCATACGGATGTTTAACGGGCAAGGCGGATTTGTTGGGTGGTAATGGTTTCCAACGCACCACTTTCGAGTGTAAAGTGGTAAAATCCTGGGGTCAAGTCATTCCATTCAACAATCAACACGTAGTAGAAGATGAGAGAGAAAAAACACTCTCGTCATGTGCTATCACTGATCAACTTGTCAGTATGATAAAAGCGAAGGCCATCAGATCTTGGTAGAGATGATTTGATGGTCGGGAGTGGTAGAGTGGGTTACTTTTATCAGGTGTGATGAGATATGTTGGATCGGCAGGGGGGAGTCAATGGCAGGGATGCGGCAAGGTGTTTAGGAGCGCCTGAGGGCGTATGGGTAAGGTTTTATTATGGGCTTGGGGTTTTTTGATTGGCGCTAGAGCTAAAAGGAGTCACTTTTTAGGTTTTAGGATGCAAATAGGGACACGAAGGTGGTGGAGAGTAAGTGAGATAGGAAAGAAGAAGGAAAGTGACCAATGTGAGCCCCTTTGGACACAGCCACACAGACCATGCTTCTTAGAAAATTAGTGTTGCACAACATAGCTAACACTGGCTCCTTCTGGGGATGGAATCCTCCCTGTGAGGTTTCAAGAACCGTAGACCACTGCCTTACACACAAAAACAAGATCGGAAATATTTCCTAGTGTTCCATTGGGCATGGAGTCTAATTAATCCTACACTAAAACTTGTAAAAAGAACATATTTACAATGTTGAGGCCTGAAGGCCTTACACAACATAAACCTTCAAAAAACACCCATTAACTGGGCCATCAAAAGCTATCTCTCCTCCCATACTTTGCAGCATGAAAGTGTTGTTCCCATGGATCTGAGCAATGACAAAAGGTCCAACCCATAGAGCATCGAACTTCCCATGATTTCCTTTCTTTTCCTTTAGTGCATCCCATTTAAGCGCCAAGTGTCCAACTTGAAAATTATCCCTCTTTGCCTTTCTGTCAAAGGCTTCCTTGATTCTCTTTTGATGTGCTGCAGCTTTTTCAATAAATTGATCTATGATCTAATGTACTTCAGCCAAGTCACTAATCCTCTTTGCCATGTCACTTTCCTCATTCTTCTCTTCCTACAAGAACTTGACCACGGGGAGGATCAACTAGATTGGGAATATAGCCTTAGTTCCATATACCAACTTGAATAGGGAATTCCCGGTGGATTTCTTGGTAGTCACCCTTTCAGCCCAGAATGCAAACTTTAGTTTGGAATCCCAGTTTCTTTTGTTGTCTTCCAATAGATTTTTTATTATCCTTTTCAAGCTCTTCTTGGATGATTCTGCTAGACCATTACCTTGAGGGTAATATGATGTGGAATGGACTAGATTAATGCCCATTGAGTCACATATGTCTACCAACTCTTTTGCCCTGAAGGTTGTTTTGTCTATAACCAATTTCTGTGGACAACCAAACCTGGTGCAAAATTTTTTTGTCAACAACTTCATGACCACATAGTGATCAGCTTTCCTAGTAGGGATGGCCTCTAGCCACTAGAATGTGGATTAATTTCCCCTATGAAATCCAAGTCCCACTACTGGAAAGGGCCACTGGCATGTATTGGCTTCAAGGGTAAGGACTTCAACTACTTTTTGCCTTCAAACCTCTGGCATTTGTCACAGGATCTCACAAATGAAAAGACATCAGAAAATAGAGTGGGCCAATAATACCCATCTCTGAGGATATTGTGGGCTGTGGTTTTCCAATAGTGATGTCCTCCACAAATGCTTGAATGAAATTGATGCATGAACTCCATAGATTTCTCTTTGTCCAGACATCTTAAAAGGATTCCAGATGGATCCTTCCAATACAACAAGTTTTCATGAATACAGAACTTGGCTGCCCCGAGCTTAATAGTCCTACCTTGGCTTGAACTAAGGCCTAGAGGAACTTCTAACTTTAGCAAAAATTGAGCTATTGTAAAATACCATTCACAAGAAGCCAAATTTTCAGCCAACAACTGGTCATGTCCTACTGTTGCTTATTCTATCTGTCTGTCACCTGTGTTTGTGCTTATCCAATTCATGTCCAGAATCCCGTAATTTTCTTTAGCCATTAGCTTGGCAAGGCCATGAACTCTGACAAGCTTGGTGGGCTTCAATTCTATGTTGAATTCAATAAGCTTTGAAATCCATTTATGCCTTCTTCCATCAACATCTGGCTGCATTAAGACATCTTTTACTGAAACAGAGGGCACATATGCAATTACAATGCAGTGAAGGATGTAGATTTAGAAAGCCTTCAAATATTTGATCGCAGCATAAGCTTGGCTTTCAATAATACCATATCTTAGTTCAACATCCCTTAAGGTTTTGCTGAAAAATTCCACTGGATGCTCTGAACCCTCATCATCTTTCTGCAATAAGACTGCTACAAGGGTGTCACTGGAAGCAAAGGAGAAGATATAGAACTCCTTGTTGTAGTCTGGGCTGATCAAGGTGGGAGCTTCCATAATAGCTCTCTTGATGGCTTTAAAAGATCTTCTTGTTGCATCAGTCCATTTGACCTCTGATCCCTTTTTTAGCATGGAGGTGATGTGCTTCACCAATTCTGTAAATAACCTCCTTACAAAAATTATTTTACCCAGAAAAGATCGGATGTCCTTTTTTGATCTTGGGACAAACAAGGCCTGTATTTCTTTTACTCTTTCTGGGTCAATCTTGACACCTACAGCAGAAACAATGTGTCCTAGAAGCTTGCCTTCTTCTAAAGAAAATTGTGACTTCTTAGGATTCACTGATATCCCAAACCTTCTGAACTTTAGAAACACTTTCCTTAAATGTTGGAAATGATCTTGATGACTGCTGGAGTATACTGTTATATCATCTAGGTAGACAAGGAAAAACTTATCCTTCTCTCCTACAAACACTATATCCATAGCTCTCTGAAAGGTAGCTCCAACATTCATCATCCCAAAGGGCATCTTAGAGTACATGAATGTGCCCCAAGGAATGGTGAAAGTAGTCTTTTCTTGATCATCTGGATGTATAAAAACTTGGTTATACCCTGAAAATCCATCCAGGAAAGACATCACTTTGGCTCTTTAGACTTTCTGCAACAAATTCTCCATCTTGGACAAAGGATATTTTTCTTTCTTAGAGTATTTGTTCAGGTTCCTAAAATCAACACACAACCTCATTTCCCCACTCTTCTTACTCACCACTACCAAGTTAGCTACCCACTTTGAATATCTCATAGGAACTATGATTTTTGCAACCAATAACTTCCTGATTTCGTTTTCAATCAGAGGGAGGAGAAAATGATTCATGGGTCTCAACTTCTGCTTGAAAGGAATGGTGTCTTTCTCCAATGGGATCTTGTGCTAGATGATATTTTTGTCATAAGTTTTAAGGTCACTATATTCCCAAGCAAAGACATCAGCAAATTGCTTCATTAAGGTGTAGTACTCAAAAATTTGGGCAAGAGAAAAATGGGTATACAAATTTATATACTTTGGATGATCTGGACTTCCTATGTTATGCCTATGGACTGTAGAATGATCTTCTTTTTGGGAAATCTTATGAGGCACATCATTATGGTCAAACAACTTCTCTAGAGGCACTAGCCCTTTCAGTATATGATTTATAGGTAGTTGAATAATACTGTCTTGGCCAATTCTGTTCTTTAGCTGGGGCTGGGGGCATTCCTCCAACGTTTCATTCTCTTGATCAATTTTCATTTCAAAGAATTCATCAATGACTTGCAGAAAACTATTTACTTCATCATCATCCTCAAAGACCTTCCAGTGTTGGACATTATTGGGCAAGCATGGTCCATAGTTTATGTGGACTTCATAAACCAACTTAGGGGGCATGTGAGGGAGGAACATGCTAGCAAACACAACAAGGGAATTAGCAATCTGATTTTTTACTCTAGGAATATATGAGATACAAAAACTATTAAAAGAATCTTTGACTCTCCATAACTCATCTCTGTATGCTTTCAGCCTCGGGTGCCTTACTTGGAATGATTTGTTCACCTGTTGAATGATGAGGTAAGCATCTCTAAACACCTTTATGTCTCTGATTCCCATGTCTTTGGTAGCATTTAAGCCCAATATCAGAGCCTCATACTCTGCTATATTGTTGGTGACCTGGAAAGTTAGCTTAAAAGATAGATGTGTGCTTCCTTGTTTTGGAGACACCAGCACCACTCTTGCTCCTACAGTTTCCTTTGAACAGGATCCATCAAAAAACATCTCCCAAGCTTGTGTCCCTTCTTCTTCCATGGCCTGGCCTACAGGTTTCCTGAGCTACACTGAGGCCCTCTAGTATTCTTCAATTTGGAGAATACATGTTCCATAATCACTGTCCACAGCGTAAATGGAATGATTAGTGGGATTCCTCTCATCACTTATAATATAGGCCAGCTGGGCTTCCCTGTATAGTCTTCTGCTCTCTCCTCCAAAAATTGGGACAGTGGCTTAAGATAATTCATTTTGCAATGTCCCACCTAACCTCTTAATCTAACCTCTGGAAAGTAGCATACCAAACTTAGGGGGAACATTTTCTACCACAATATCCATCATCATGCTCTTCATGGGCAGTTGAGTTAGGGTGATAGCCAAATCTTTGATTAACCCCAGACACTTCACCTTCCTCGAATCAAAGGATAATAATTCATGATAGGGTCTGGTAATGTTAAGGCCTAACTCTTCCATGATAGCTTTGGGCAACAGATTATGGCTAGCACCTCTGTCCAGCAGACAGTTGTGGAGGACTTTGTCATGAATGGTCAGAGAGACACAAAATGATGCTGAATTTTTATAAGCAGGTTCAATCATCGGGCTAAGCACAACTGCTGATTTATCATCTTGTACATTCACATAGTCATTGGGTGCTGGTGTGGGTTTCAGCTCAAGGGCATCAAGGACAGGCTTCCTAAAGGCCTCACTCTCTACAAGTTCTATTAGAGGTACATATATTTTCAACTTCTAGACTTCTGATTCAAAACTGAAAGTGGAAGGGGACTTGTCAGGGCCTCTTACCTCTTGAGCTGGTGCTTTGAGGATGATGGGATCAGCTGCTGGTCTCTTTTGTTTACTGATTTGCTACTCTATGTGGGTAGTAACTCTTTGGGCAGGATCCTCTTTGACATTACTCGTTCTTGACCTCAAGTTATATCTTTGCTGGTCTTCAGTCTGTAGAACACCTTCTCTGTCCCATTCTTGACTCGTTTGGTCCTTGAGTAATGACTCCTTATAGGCAGCTAATGTCAAAAAGGCAGCATTGCCCTTATCCTCCATACAGTGAATCTCATCCTATTTACCAAATTGCTCCTCCTCCATGACTACGTTCTGGAAGGGATTCTTCACCCTTTGTTCTTCGTTGGCCTCTTTACCCCTTTTAATGGTCTTCAATTTTTCATTTTCTCTTCTGAATGGATTGGGATTTTTAGGAGAAAATGTATTTGGCAGCCTTGCCTTCCCAACACTCTATTCAATCTCTAGTTTGGATATCTCGACAGCCAATGTGTTAGGCCCCTATACTACTAGTGTAACCCCTTATTATTATTAGTACAACCCTCTTATTATATTGATGTACCAATGTAGTGCCCACTATTGTTATTGTGCCCTTACATTATTATTGTTATGTAGGCTCTGATTATATAATGACCCCTTAGACTCCTATATATAGAAAGGAGGTCTTTTCATTCATATCATCCAAGAATTGTTAATTTATGTAATGTAAAGGAGGATGCCCCCTCAAAGAGGCTGAATTCTAAGGCATTGATCTATCTTTTCTATCTTTTCTTGATTTGGTTTCATAACATTTGGTATCAAAGCTTTGGATTCTAGGGTTTCGATGCTCCAAACAGGTCATCATAGTATTCTCGCTATAACGTTTTCCCTGCGACGTTTCAAAAGTCGAAAAAAAAACCCATTTGATAAAGCATCACGCTAAATCTCGGATCTGAATTTCAGAGCTTGTTGTGCTATATGTTTAGAGATATGAACTGAGGAAGTTGGTCCTTTTGCAGAATCCTGAATTACATTCAAAACAGGTGACCTGGGGAAAATTTTCATAACTGTCTCTCTGAGCATTAGATTTAAATTTCGTCAGAAGGTACAAAAATAGGACGGATTGTAGTTTCTTTTATATATTTTTCAGAGCCAAGAGTCAAAACAGGGACTTGTGGCACGTCGTACAAGTTCTCTCTACTGAACTAGTCTATAATCAGGTCACTGTGGGAGATTTGGCATAACGCTTCATTGGAGAATCCAATTGGGGTCAGACTGGTGGCATTGGAAAGAGGACACAGAGGACTACTACAAGTCATAGTTTCAGAACTAAAAGATCTGAAAGTACATATTTACAGTCATTTCAAGATCGAGCTCCTAAAATCAAGAAAAAGCAAGATGAAGAAGTTTGATGGCAAGGATCTGGTAAATTGGATACATCAGATGGAGCAATATTTTGATCTACATGGTGTACCACTGTTACAAAAGGTATGTATTGCATCTTCATTTTTAGAACCGGATCAATTTTTTTGGTATAAAGGGCTTTGTTCTCGTAAAAAACTTGTTACGTGGTCAATTTTCACGAAGGAAATGATAGCACATTATGAGGATACAAAGAGCAACACCTTCTTTAGAGCAACACCACAACAATTGGAAATAGTAGAAGGGATTTGTTACATATTGGAAAGTAAAATTATGGCAACAAGGAAGTCTACCCCTCACAACTATAAACATGGAAGTGTCGTTTCTCCTAGCCTTCCACAACCTACAATGGTTACACCACAACAATTGGAAGAAAAAAGAGAAAAAGGGCTTTGTTACAATTGTGATAGCAAATGCAGTAAAGGTCATAAATGTGCTGAGAAGAAATTATTTTACATAGATTATGAAGATGAGGAAGAAAAGGATCAAGAAACATCAAAAGAACAGGATATACCCCAAGATCCCATCCCAGAGAAAGAAGAAATGAATCAGACCATATCTTGTAAAGCATTGGCAAGAATTACCACTCCTAGAACTCTCAAGATAGAAGGACATATCAAGAAGAAAAAGGAGCAAGAAGTGAAAGATCACATCAAGAAAGAAGAAATGAATCCAACCATATCTTTTAATTCATTGGTCAAAATTACCACTCCTAAAACTATCAAGATAGAAGGACATATCAAGAAGAAAAATGTTCAAGAAGTGAAAGATCAGATCGAGCATCAAGAAATGAATCTGAACATATCTTGTAAAGGATTGGAAGAAATTACCACTCCCAAAACTCTAGAGATAGAAGGACATATCAAGAGGAAAAAGGTTCAAGCAATGAAAGATCACATCGAGCATCAACAACAAGTTCTCCAACTTTTAAAGGATAACGCCACTTC